>PNRQ01000200.1:0-67753 GCA_003439915.1 Trichoderma atrobrunneum | reverse complement strand
TCTATCACCACCTCGGCCACGGTCGCCACCCCGTCCTCGATCGCCACCCCGACCCCGGTCACCTCCGCGGTTGCCGCGGTTGCCTCTGTCAGCCATGAGAAAGCTCTGCGCGACTTGAAGGAAGCAAGATGTATATCAAAGATGTATGTAAGTGATATATCAGGGATAAAGCAAAAACGCTGTTATGAGAATGAAGGTATCAAAATATCGAAGTGAAAAGCGAGGGTATAGATAGGTAGTTTTGCGAAGAGACAATGTAATTGATGGCTGAGCAAAAGACGGTATGTGAGCATAAACAAAGGACAGAAAAGCAGATAAATGGGTCGCTCTGAAAGTGTGCAAGAGGGGCGTGCTTGGCCAGTCAATCAGGAAGAGCAAACGGCCAATGCAGCAAGTCGTGATGAGTTGCAGCTACCAGAAGCTGCCTGAACTGCGCAGCAGCTCTTTTGCCGTGAGTCTGGAAAGAGACTCGATGGATGGGAAGGTTGAGGTTTGACTTTTGGGAGGCGAGGAATGACGCCAGTCCGAGAGCTCCCCACAGGGTCTTTTTAAGAGGGCGCTTATCGGGGTTCTGCGGGGTGAAAATACAGCACAGGTGCCGAGTCAGCCAGAGAGAGGTCTGAGAGCTTCAATCTCATGCAAGATATCGCATGCCTGCAGCTCCTTGTTGGTTGTGCCGTTTGCTGGTCGGCCGTGAATTTTGCGTATTGCCTTGCACTGAAATCTGCACGCTGCTTTGTTATGTACCTACACGCTGCAGTTGTTTGTTTGTAGGTAGGTGGGTATGAATGAGACGACGAGGCAGATAGACAGGCAGGTATGTAAATATCCAGCGTCGTATAGCTATTGAATACCAAAAAGCACCTGAGAACGAGTATGTAATGCGTTGATGTAAAGATTTGAGAGATCCCGCGCGTCGATGCAGCCATCAACACACCATATATATCTGCAGCTGAGATGCCCATCTTCATTGATGCACACCCACTCCCAACATCGGACGGATAGCAGCAGCCAAACAAAATCTTTTCCCTCCCACCCTTGCGCAAGCCGCTGGCCTCCGACATGGGACTCGTTGCCCATTGTCGGCCTCCCAAAGAGTCACCGTCCATTATTCCCGCTGTCCGCCCGCGCAGGTCGAGGCTGATTCGCTCCAAGCAAGAGAAGTGACAAGGCGCCTCTTTTTCTGCCTGGCTGGGCACCATCTGCGGCATTCTGCAGCATCTGCACCCGCTCCGTCATCGCCGATTGAGAGGTTCAGCCTCACATTTCAAGACACCTTGGTAGGCCAGGAGGAGGGGGCCTGGATTGTGAAAATTGGCATGCAGCCGTCGGTTGCACCCGCGCTTCACGCCACCTCACGGCGCGTCAGGCCATGGAAGCTTGAATGTTGATGTTGTGCCTGTCGAGAGCCTGATGGATGTGGCATCGTCACCAAGGCGGGCCTCAGACCTCTGGCATGGCTCGCGGCCCATCGGCCTGCAGTTGTCGAGGATAATGATTATGATGTGCTGTTTTCTTCATTAGGCTGGTATCTATTGAGCTCATCGAGTCTGGTGGTGTCTAGAGATTATGGTACGGAACGGCCTTGTCCTCTTCTTCACAGCGTTGCAAATTGTTTGTAGTGTTGCATGCAGGATACATTACATTACATGTATGCAGATGTAGGCATTCACCTTTGCCACTCCGGAGTACCATTTCTCTCACCTACTAGGTATTAATGTACATATTGACGCCCAACCTTTTGGTATCTTGGAGCATGTACTCTGTACCTATAGAGTAGACCTACCGTATACCTAGTAGGTAACCAGTAGGCGTTGATTCTCTTATGCAACACTCACAGATACGGCATCCTTGTGTTGACCTGTGTCTTCGGAGCAGCCCTCCGTGCTGCCATTCATTCGTCCGCTTATTTACGGCGCGCGTTGTCACACTACGCACACCAGTGGTGTTCAAGAATAGGGCTTTCTTCATCCTTGGCTTCCCCGGCTCTGTATCGCGTACAGAGCATCTGCGCGACCACGGTTCCATGTTTCCAATAGCCTCATACAATGTTCGTAGGCGTCTTCTACACCTAGGTAGGTAGCCACAGATCATACCCGACTCTCGCAACAATTACCCCACGTTGAGTAGGAGATAGCAAAAAGAAAAAACATGAAGAATGGAAAATATTGAAGCAAGTCAAAATATTGGCAAAAAATGAAATTCAATTCCGGCGCCGGGAGTCGAACCCGGATCGCCGCGGGACTTTCTAGTGAAAGCGCGGTATGCTAGCCACTACACCACGTCGGATATGCTTATTTGATGCATACATCTGGTCCAAGTTTAACTTATATAACGCTAATTAAGACGCGTAGAAGGTTGGTTCTCCCGTTGTTTGCGCAAACAGACGCCTTGGTTATATATGAGGACGAAACTTTCTCTTAGTGTTCCATTTACTAGTTGGTTGAGTATAATGCGTATTATGAGCTGCCTGAGAACAGTGATGGTTGGCGTTTGACGATGTATCTCATCAAGTTTTGGAGGTGGCACATGGCCCCTCCTTGACGTTGCAATTTCACTTTAACAAGAAGTCTATGAGCAAATACCGTAAATACCTACATGATCATGGCATTGTCAATTCGTCTAAGTACATACGGAATTGAAAGAGAAATGTGTACTTCCTTAGTATTTATGATAGACGCTAGCGTCAACAGAGTCAGTGGTGAGTTGCGCATGAACGCACTAATCAACACATATTATACGTTTCCTGTATAATGTAAACCATGCTTCCATGTGGCAATACATATCTAGGTAAACATTTCTATCTATCTTGCGATTTAATATATTGCATACATGAGTTCACATCCTCTCATATAACCACACAGGTCCACTTGATGATAAGTAGGCATATATCCAAGCAATGTTATCAAGCCCACTCAGTCTTTCAGAGTATGCTTACCCTCCCAAGACTTCACGATGCCTCTTGACAAAGTCCTCCACCGTCTCTGGGCGACGTCCAGTAATCTTCTCCACGACATCGTTTGTCCCATCCATAAGCCCCTTCTCGTGCATCGGGACAATACCCTGAACGTGCTGAGACAGGTACGGTATGTCTTGGCCCGCCACTTCCCGAACCCACTGCTCTCCGGAGATTTGCTCGTAACGAATCTCTTTTCCAAGAGTCTTGCTGACAATCTCGGCGATCTCAGGCGGCGTTAGCTCCACAGGTCCGAGGAGTTTGTAAGTCTTTCCCACATGAGACCAAGGGTCGGCAAGGATCTCGGTGATGACAGCCCCTTGATCCTCGCATGAAATCGGGGCAAAGCGACCATTTGGTCCAAACGGAACCGCATAACGCCCCTGCCGAATCATCCCTTGCATAAAGGTCAACCACTCATTGAAAGCTGTTGGCTGAAGATGGGTCACCGGAATAGGTGCCCAGTCAAAGACTCGCTCCGCAAGCCAGTGATGCATGGCCGAGTCGCTGGTGGCATCAGGGCGGGACGTCCGCTGCGAAATGTTGAGAATGAATTCAGCCTTGGCTTCGATAGCTGCCATGGAGTAATTTGCTGTCGCTTCCACGAGGCCAGGTTGCATAGGGTAAACGAAGTAGGCGCGCTTGACTCCCTCAAACGCACGTCGTACAGAGCGGAGGTCGAGATAGTCACCGACAAAGATTTCGGCGCCCAAGTCTGAGAGTTTGCGAGCACGCTCGTCGTCTGTGCGGACCATGGCACGAACAGGATAGCCTCTTTCAAGAAGCATCCTGGTAGCAATGCTACCGGTGCGACCTGCGGCACCGGCAATGAGGATCTTGGGCTTGTCCGACATGATTCTTTTTATGTACTGATGTATTAAACTGATAAATTATGTTATATTCACCGTATTGAAGTTCCGAGGCTCTTGTTATATAGAAACATCAACTGCTATGTCGTCTAAAAGATTCCTCATGCTCATTTGTAACACATTACGCATAGGCTATCCAAGTTCACAGTCGGGTATTCGAATCGTAGACTACCAGGGCACCATAAACCCATAAAGAGATGATGATGCAAAATGTACAGGAATCATTCAGTGATTAGTATAAAATACTATGGTAACCCTGAAGGAGCAGAATCCAGGATTCAGAAGTTACCGAAGTCGTACAATACACAATACAATCACAGGCAATGTTGCATAGCATATACAACCTAATGGAAGATTTACGATCAAGACGATATACTCATTCTCCAAGAACAACAATATCATCTCTGCCGTTTTAGTATGCTCTTCTTCTTCGATTCGCGGGGGATTATGACAAGTCATCCCAAGATCTGTACGCTGAGACTACAACAGCCTACAATACTCCTTTTTAAATCTGTAAAACGTTCACAATGTCTTTTGTTTTCTTCCTTCCATTTTACAAAGTAATTTGCTTAGCTGCGAGTCATACACAAACATTGATCTACTGGTGGATATTGTTCGTTATACAGTCTCATCGATCTGCCAGGGCACCATTTCCCGATTTCGGTTAGATCCAAAGTGAGCGGTTGACTTAACAGTGAAGCACAGTATTTGTCAAAAGTATATTGCACATTGATTGCCGGCGCTCTGAGACGATGATACATTCCTTAAACGTTTCTTGTGAATACCTCGGGAATCCGAAGTGATACCCGACTTGAAAGTCTATGGCATGATTAGATATCTCCTTTTCAGGAGCAGTTTAAAGCGACAGACTCGAGATATATAAAGCGTTGACGGAACCTCTCAGAGACACGAGTATATACAGCTGCATCAGTAGTCGAGCAACAAAACATTACTTATTCTATCACATACAAGATTAAACAATGGCTCAATCTCTGGTTGACGAAATTCTTGAGCGAAACAAGTATGAGAAACCCACATTTTCGTCGTGATATCTGCTAAACACTTGACCACAGAAACTTTGCCGTGGCCCATAGGCCATACAAATTCTTTTCTGAAAGCCAAGGTCAAAGGAGACCGTCGATACTCATAAGTAAACTTCATGTGATGCAATTGCAGACATGGCCCCGTTGCTGACCTGACTTCAAGTAACCTGTCTCGACCCAAGATGCAACCCTGAAGAGTTCTTCAGTCTTTTACCAGGGGGTATATTCTATTCTCACAATTACATTCTATGTCTTGTAGCTGACGTTCCCCATAGATGCTGCCATATTACGCGTCGGTGGCGGTAGAGTTGCTCCGCTCATCGCCCAAATTATTTCCTTGGACTGCTTCCTCGGCAGCCTCAAAGAGATCATGGTGATTCATCATACAGGTACGGAGGACATTTGTTTGCATTGAGTGCAAGCTAACCTGCTTTCGATGCTTTGTATGACACAGATTGCGGAGCCACTCACATGACTGAGAAGAGGATTCACGACCACGTCCTGAAGGAAGATGGAGTTTCCATCGACGATGCAACACAGCTGGTGCTTCCGTTCATTACCGAGTGAGTCCCCATCGAGTATCAGTGGGAAATAGTAGGAAGCTAATTTTCACAGCTTGGAACAAAGCGTTCGGGACGATGTCAAATTGCTGAAAGCATCGAGAATCATTCGTCGGGAGCTGAGGGAGAATGCGAGCGGCTATCTCTACGACGTCAAGTCTGGACTTGTTCGGCGCGTCTAGAAGTTATTCTTTGGGCGTAGAATGATGATTTCATGGGAAGAGATGAGAAGCGCCAGCTCTGCATATGGCGACATGATGTCCCCTCCGTCCACAAGATGTTATTCTCTCAAACCTTGAGCTAGTTGGGAATCCGTATGATATATAAATTTTATACACAAACTTAAAATGACCGTTACAGTTCAAGATTTCCAAGGAGCGGGAGCAAAATTGCAACTTGGAAAGCAACGAGATGCGTGTTCTCCAGTCGGTCGTGCTCCAGGTGCGGTGATGGATGCCTGAAGCTCGCCATACAGAACCGAGCTTCTTCCATGCACCAATGAAGTAGTCCAATAATCATCCATCTATCTTGACAATCTTTCTCGTATATATTTAGGTACCTACAAAAATCCCTCGGTGGATTCCTACAAACCTTCTAGGTTCCAGGTACCTACATACTAGTAAGATATAGTTTTGGAAGCCTGCGCAAGAAAAACGCCATCTCATCATACTATGAACAATGATGGCAGTGCAAACGCAAAGAGAGAAAAAATCTTGATCTGTCCAACTTTTCATGAGTCATAGTACAAAGTATAAGCTGCTGGCTACATGGATCCCATTATAAAATGCCCCCCATTCCCCCTCCCATCCTCCCTCCCATTCTCCCATCCTTTCCCCCTCGCCATCCAGACCAGACCAAGAACCTCGCTCCAACATCCTCCGCACCTGCACTGCCGTACATGTAGTCACCAAACCTGCCATTCCATGCTAACCACATCCCACAGGACATTTGCGCCAACACAAGTCTCGGCTCCTGAATGTCAGTGATGAGCCAGTCTTCGTGAGGAAAGCGAAGATGAAGACGAACACGGAGGCAACGAGAAAAAGTCTCAACGGTGTTTCTTCTTCGCACCAGCAGACAAGCCGCCGAATGCAATGAAAAAAGAGGAAGAGAGGAAGCAGCGCCACCTGGAGGAAGTGTAATACCAGGGGCGCGAGAAGATGGATCAAAAATTGTGCCGGGGTACAAACCAGACCTGCTGATCATCCCAAGGTGTTAGTCGCCTCACGCAGGGCCTTGGCGATGACAACACTCGTCCCGACCTCTTGAGCGTCAGTGACGAGCCGGCGTAGGATATGTGGTGGCATAGAGAAAGGAGAAAAGAAACCAGAATCGGAGAAGAAGCGAAGGGGAATTTATACCTCTGAGAAACACGTGCTCGCTTAGTGAGTTGTGTCAAGCGAGGCTCTCGTCGTGGAAAGAGCGGCCATGGCTAACGGAGAGCAGGTGCATACCCAGTGAACTGGGTGATTCGGAGAAGGAGCAATCTTTTTACGCGCGCCGTCTTTTTACACAATCATTTTTACGCAATCTTTTTTGCGCAGCCCGGAGACTTTTTACGCGGTATTTTGGCAACATCAATACTAACCTCGACACTATGAATGTCGGTGATGAGCCAGCTTTTGAAGTTTCCAATGCAATCAAGTACAAGATACGATACGTCTCTGCAAAGGAGAAAGGAAACCAGCCCGAGAAAACAGGAGAAGCGAAGCACATACAATCAAAAGGCATGTATATGCGTACCTACCCAGAAAGAAGCTGATAACGCTCATGCCATGGAAAGAGCGACAGTGCCCAGCTAACAGAAAGGTAGGAGTTGATTCAAGAAGGGGCAGTGGTCGATATTATCGACTGCCCATTTGCAGGTCTATACATTGGCTATGAAATACCTTAGTAGTATGTACCAGCAGCAAGCGAGATGCATGTCTTGAGGTACATGTATCGGGGCGACATGGTCGTCCAGTTGGTAAGTACCACCCCCAGAACCCACCATTGAGACTACATGTACATGTGCGGAGTACCGGTTGCGAGCACTGGAGGGCTATCTCGGGAAGCAGTTTGAAGAAAATTGAGCACCTTCAGGACGGAATGTAGGTGAGTTCTTTGTTCACCTTCCTTACCCCTTACCCCTTGGATCTATTGGCTGCAGATCATGGCACGCCTTCTCACCTACAGGTACTCGACAGACATCAGGGAATCACGAGGTGCAGCGCCCACCTGTGTAGGACTGGAGGGGCTGGAGATATGATCACGCTCGAATGGTGGTGGAGGTGGATATGAGCTTTTGGGTCAACTGTTTGTGATTTTATATAAGCTATGAAACTAGGCTTAAGAGATCCCATTAAATATATTTACAAGATGCTACAACCGACTCGTTGCAATCCCTGCTGGTTTTAATACTATAAAATTCTTTATCACTGCAGTTCCATCTTCCAATGCTTGAAGCTGCTCTGGTGTACACGTCTGTGTTGCTAAATACGTATAGCACTGATTCTTAGGAGAGTGCTTCGGAATCTTGTTCTTAATGCCCCAGCTACTGATCGGACCCTTGGTGCTGTATTTGTCGTCAACTTTATTTCGACCTGTTGCAACGTCCTTTCCAAACATGCTGCGCTGGAAGATCTGGTAAACGGTCTCTGGCTGGTAAGCGGTTACGGAGTGACCGGCTTCGAAGACGCGCGAGAAGGACACGTTGCCGTGTTGGCGAACGACGCCGCCGATGTAAGAGGAGTTGGTCACGAGGTTTGCGTATCCGGCCTTTCGAAAGGTGGGCGCAGAAGGGAAATCCATAGACAGCGAGATGTTTTCCCCGCCAATCCCTAGGCCAGGTGTTAGACACGATATTGTGGAAGATTAAATGTAGAGAGGAGAGAGGTGTATGAGATTCACAATTGCATTGGTAGTCACGATCGCCGTAGATGAGAGCAACGTTGATACCACTACTAATAATATGTTCGAGGGAGGACATATCCCGGATGACGACATCGCCGGTGAGTTGAAACATTGCCACCTGGTACGTGTTGTCATTGCTGGTGAAGTTGACGCGGACCCCGAGGTCTTTCTGCACCCATGCCTGGTTGAAGTAACCGTTGTAGTAGTTCGGGACGCTCGCCACTATGTTAGGATACGTGATATCTTCATTAGATAGCTGTATACTAAAGCGTCAGAAATTTGCTCCGAAAAGGCGATCCTTGCGTAGAAATACTCACCATTGTATCTGTTATATATGTCCCTAAAACGACATCTACGCACACCTCCGCCGCTGCCTGACATATTGCATTCACCTTCGGATTGTTGCCCTGCGACGTAGGATCCAGCTCCCTGGCGGCAGCCCTACACTGGTCTGCCAAGTCGTAGCAACCAACCTGGGGAGCGGTGATGTTGCCCATGACTTGGTCGTAGAGATACTTACCATACGCCTTTATGCCGTAAGTGTTATTGTATGCCTGATGCGGGTAGCCAATGGCGCTGGCACGGATGTCGATGCAGCCGTTGCCGAGGCCCAGAGTGGCTAGAGGAAGGACAACGGCGTTGGCAAGGGCGTGCTTGTTTGCTGAGACTTGCTCGTTTTGATTGATAAAGTAGGAGAAGAAGCCTGCGCCCCAGATACCACCATACTGAATGAATCACTAGTGAGAAACGAAATGTGTAAGAGGCAATAGCTGGAGCCTTACCGATGTACTCCAAAGAGATATTTCTTTGTTCTTGGTTTTGTATTCAGGGAATCTGTGCCCATATTAGACTTGCACTGCCCGCTACCCATTCAAAGCTCAAAATGCATACTCTTGGAACCAGATCTGGGCGAACTGCCACAGAGACCGAGCCGCTTGTGCCGTCGTGTTCTGGGTCGTATCCAAGCCCCGCGAGTCCAGAGTTGCCGCCAGGACGGTAGCATTCGTTACTGGCAGCTCCTCACCTTCCTTCAGGGGCGTAAATACTGGTCCACCGGTTTCGTCCGTCTTTAACACGTCCAATGTGCCGTTCACTAGGTGAGAGTAAGAAAAGCCTGTCCCGACGGGCTGCTCAATGTACAGCATATTGACGTGGTTGTTCCATGAGAAAGGGTTCAGGGTCGTGCTATTAGAGTCACTGCCGATGATGCAGGGGAAACCTGACATGGAGTCAAGGGCGGTATATCCAGGGCCACCGCCCAGATAGATAGAGGTGGGTGCATCCTCAGCATTATGACGAGCCTCTTGCTATGTTATCAGCATCCGACAATGATATTTTTTAGAAGAGAACAAGAAGCTTACCAAAGTACCAGAAGTAAAGATTGATATCATAGTCGACATAAACATCTGGGATCTTGTTGAGAAGGTTCCGGGGCATACCAACATAGCCGCTCCAAGCCTTTACGCCCGGAGTCGTCTCGCATATCGAAGTCTTGAAGTCATTTTGTCAGCGCATGGCTTCCTTATTATGTCCACCTTTGTGAATAACATGGCCAGATTATATTACTTGCCTGCTTGTATGACATAGTTGCTCCCGGCCACCGCTTTGAGAAGAATTTCGTCAAGCCCATAGGCTCCGGTGGGAAGTTTGATTGGGCGAAAGCCGAGTTAAAGCCCCAAAAGACAACAACAAGGCCAGAAGATAGGAAAGGTCGCATTATAATAAATGTGCAAGCTGCTAATTATATATATATTGTATATATATTATAGTTTAACTGAACCGGAATGCACTTGTTGCAGTACATATTGATTGAACTTTTTGAAGGGCACACTTGTTTATTATTATAGTTTCTGCGTCGCAGTATCATAGTAATGCGATCATGTATTAATTACGGATAGGTATGCCAGGATCCAAATCCAACTTGCTATATTCAGGTATACATTTCCAAAAGCAGATGGAAAAAAACGCGTGGCTATTGCGTATACTTGCGCGTCTACAGTCGTCGTCTCGGCTGCCTCGGCATTCTCGTTCTCGCGCCGCGTTTTCCCCTAAGCTGACCGAGGAGGCGGTGTTCAGTATTAAGGGGCCGAAACGCCATGTCCGGCTAAACACGTACGCAAGTGATCCTCCAGATGCTCCTCACCGATCATATCCAATTGCCGGACAAGGACCGTGGACCTAATCGGGAGGCTTAGGTTGACGAACAAAAGGGTTATTTAAATCATTTTAATGAATAAATCAAAAATAAATTCATGCTATTATCTCTGCTCTAGTAGCCACTAATAGTCCATAGTATTTCCTTCGACATCCATGAATCCGCCATTTTGCAAGGCTCCGATGCTCTCAATTGTCTTAACAATTTTTGGAATCTGCACGTCCATCTTGTCCGGACCAGTCATTCCGGTGAGTTTCGTTGGAATCCAGCCAGGATGAATACCTGCAACAATGACTTTGCTCTTGGTCATCTCCATCTGCATGCCCAGAGACTTGGTGACTTGGTTCAGGGCAGTTTTGGAGACTTTGTATGCCATATACTTCCCATCTTTGTTTGCTACACCATGAGTTAGCCGTGCAAATACCCACTCACGATATGTATCTGCCCATGCTTGACCCCTTGGGTTCTCGTATTGCATTGACACGTTTAATTCTTCCTTACTTACCAGCGATCTGGCCTGAATTTGAGGCTATGTTTATAATCTTTGGGCTTCTACTCTTCTCTAAAGCCGGCATAAAGATTTTGGAGACGATGAAAGGTCCCTAGTGGTAAAAATTGTGAATGATGTCCGTTTGAATGGAGGCATAACCTACGGTATACTACTTACCACAGCGTTGACACGAAACTTGTCAATCAGAGCTTCAGCCGTGACATCATACCACATCCTGTGAGGTGTAAGAGCTCCTATTCAAAGTAAAGGTTGGCACGGAAATTGTAACAATAATTTTCTGGAAGAAAGCTACCGGCATTATTGATCAAGATGTCGAGAGGTTTATCACCCCAAGAGTCAAACGCAGCGGCAATAGTGTTTTCATCAGTAACATCAAACTCGATGACGCTCGCTCCAGTTTTCCTCAACTAAGTACTCTGATTAGAATACGTAGAGATATATTGGCAGTATGAGTTTTATCTCTGCTACACTCGGGTCGTCACAGCTCTCGTGACGGACTGAGCCAAAGACCTTGTAATTTCTCGCAATGAACGCTTTGCAAAGGCTCAATCCAATGCCCCGATTTGCTCCCGTTATAAGCACGTTTTTCTTTACAGGCGCCATTTCTGCTTCTTGATTGAATGATTGTCGCAGCGGCAAAAAGAGGCAAAATAATGACACAACGGTTAGTGCAACATGCAAAACTTTTTGATGAGAGACGAGGCGGGCAGAGTAGTGAAGGTCTATGCTACAGAGAGATGACGAAAAGGAAACGGGCTCGTGCCAGGGCACGGACAAATTTGAAGCAGTGACTGCGATATCCTGCGCCTGAAAGGAATGTTGCGTTGGCGACGTGCCAACAAC
Organism: Trichoderma atrobrunneum; assembly: GCA_003439915.1. Classification (NCBI taxonomy): domain Eukaryota; kingdom Fungi; phylum Ascomycota; class Sordariomycetes; order Hypocreales; family Hypocreaceae; genus Trichoderma; species Trichoderma atrobrunneum. The sequence continues at coordinate 55,924 of PNRQ01000200.1, read as the reverse complement.
TTGAACTTAGAAGTGAGGGGGTGGTGATGCTGACCTCCCAACCTCGCAACTATAAAAGTAGAGCCGTTTCTCTACTGCCAATCTTTTGCTAATAAATAAAAATTCTAATCACACGCAATCCCAAATCTTGGAATCCAGTGCAAACTATGGATACCAGTCCAGATCTATCTTCGATTGAAGAAGCGGTGCATCGAATTTCAGAGGGAAACCAAGACCAGCTTTTCTTTGAGCAAGCAACCTTTCTCTTGTACAATGCATTTCCTAAGCAGGTCAAAGGCCAATATCTACACGAACACTGGGGAAAAGGCAATCCTTTAGTTGATCATATCGTCACGTTGAACCAACGCTATCTTAATAAGTCTTCGTCTCCTCAAATCTTTCCATCTCTTCACTACATCAGTCTGCTTAGTAATTGCGCATGGTGAGTTCTCTTCAGCATAATCTGACTGTGTAAGTTGGCGTTCTGAAATAATTAGGTTCCTTTACGAGAAAGGCAATTATAATGAGGCACGAGAAATATTGAACGGCGGCTTCGACGCGTACGAGAAGCTGAAGCCGGCGTCTAAATCCGATGAGATCGATGTCATCCGCGCCCATATGCTAAACACTAGTGCTACTCTTGATGATTGTGGAGGATATTTTGGCTCACAAATTAGGAAGCTCAAAGAGGTCCTGGAAATACGAAAACGCGTGCTTCCCAAAGATCACGAGGAGATCTCTGGTGTCCTCAATAACTTGTGTCTGGCATACGAAAGTACTATGCAATTCCCAGAAGCGTTGGAATGTCGACAAATGTCTTTGGAAATCTGCTGGAAGCACCCGGAATCGAAGTCTCGAGACACCAAAATTAAGAAGAGAGACTTGGTACTTTCGAGATTGCTTTTGGCTATGGACGAGCCTGAAAAGGCAAAAGATTTTTTCCCAGACTGTTAGAATATTTCGAGAGCATCCAGAACTGGTATTTCATTGGACAGTAAGCCAATTGCAAATCCTAAGGCCAATAAAAGACTAACGAGCTTCAACTATAGTCTATACATCGTTTGGGGCAATTATCACTTTGTTCGGCGAGACTTTGGGAATAGCCAAAAGTGTTTTTTGCATGCTCTGGAGCAGTATGAAGAGGTTGGGAAAGTTATGAACCACCCACAGGCAGCCGCTTGTCTCTACAAGATTGGTCGTGTTGCTTTGGAGATATGGAACTGGACACTTGCGATGTGGGTAGCAGTCCCCCTTCTCCCCTATCAATCTTTGCAACATTATCTATATACTTAACTACGGAGACTGACCCCTCCACAGAGAAAAATTTCGCGATGCGAACAAAAGACTCCAATCGACTGATCCGAAGAACCCTCAAATTGGAAGGATCAACTTCATGCTTTGTAAAGCACTGAAGAAGACTGCTGGTGATCACACGGATGAGACAGGAAAGCTGGAGAAAGAAATCCAGGGCATCGTGCAAAGGCTGAGACCACAACAAGGTTTATCGGCAGAGATCACAGAAGCCCTCCTTGATTCTCTGGTCGACGGGATAATCCGCTGAACAAAAAGTAGATTGATAAACACAAATTTATCGAGAAACTTTGCACTGAGGCAGTAGATAATGAATTTATTCTCTGAACCGCGTAAGTAGGGACTAGTCCTAATAGTTATGCGTCCAAAGCGTCCTTATTAGTCGGTCAATCAATTTCTCAGGCCGTTTATGCTGTTCCTCATGTAATGAAGTTCAATATCCTAGAAATCGTCGCGAGAGGTTTGAGCGTCATTGGTGAGTTGGACTGACATCGAGCTTTCATGCCTAAGTTTTGTTACATACCTGATCTTTGGCCGGGTGCGGGGCCTCGGAGTTCGATGAAAGCTGCATTGGCCCGTTGGCCACATCAGAAGGACAAAGCTTTTTCTTTTTCTTTTTTCATACCACGTGGCCATCTGAATCCTGCGTGTGTATTCGTCATAATCAGGCTTACGACTATTCTTCTGCACAAAATAAGCAAACTTGGTCAACAATAACCCCAGAATCATGTCTCTCCAGCCTCGATATCCGGAGTCAATCTCCAGCCAGACAGCGGCGGATCAACCGTCACTCGAACCGTTGGAATATGCGAACACACCTCTGTGTCTACCCAAGTCGCCAGGCTGTTTTGATGGCGAAACTCCTTTTGACTCCTCAACCAGAGGCATGGGAGACATCGATGTGTTGAAGACAACTGCATCAGACCTCAGGGACATGCTTAACAAAGGACTTACAACCTCTCGCGCTATAGTCCAAACTTATTTGGGCCAAATTAAGCGACATAACTCACAAGGACTGGTGATTAATGCACTCATCGACGTTGCTCCGGAAGAGTCGCTCTTAGAATTTGCGGATGCTTTGGATGCCGAGAGAGCTGCAGGCAACCTCCGTGGAGACTATCATGGAATACCAATCGTGCTAAAGGTATGCTGGCACTAGTTTAAATCATGTTGTCGATTGTATGAGAATTAATCTGTACGTCTATTAAGGACTTGATAAATACCGACCCATCTCTTGGAATGAGAACAACACTGGGATCATATGCCATGGCATCGGCAAGACCCGCCAGAAATGCATTAGTAGTTGACGTGGTACGTATGTATAGGTTTAGATCATCTTTCCGAAGGTTATATAGAAACTTGGACTGCATTATCGGAGGACACAGTTACTGGAATGCCTACTCGTCAAAGGATCCCAACTCAGGCAGTCAAGCCTGCGTCTGACAATTCATCTGGCATATGTCAAATATAGCAATATCTTAACTCTAGCTAACTGAAGTCTTCGTAGCTTCTCCAACAAGGACTCATTGTTCTGGCAAAAGCAAACCTATCAGTGAGTAACCAATTCTCCAACAACATGCTTCGACACAGCTAATAAGCATCACAGGAATTTGGAACCAATAAGTGAACAAATTCCACCATTATTTTCTAGCTGTATTGTAATTACTCTAATCCGTTCTCAAATGTAGATCTGGGTCTTCTCCCGTAGGCTGGTCCCCAATCGGAGGCCAAACCCAGTCTCCTTACATCATTGGGGGAGTCACACCTGGTGACACTTTACTCGGACATAGTGTCAGTACCCAACAACTGCAATTCGTTCATTGCTATTCATTAATCCCGAATTTAGTCGCCAGGAGGCTCTTCCAGCGGTTCCGCAGTTTCCGTTGCGGCCGGTTTCGCTCCATGGTCTATTGGGGTAGAAACAGATGGATCTGTCCAAACCCCAGCTAGTCGAGCATCACTATTCGCCTTGAAGCCGACAATAGATATGGTTTCAAGTGATGGTGTCTTTAAGCTGACAAATGCCTTTGACAGCCTTGGGGGAATGGCTAAAACTGCGCAAGATCTTGCAGCGCTGACTGAGATTCTCTTTCTTACAGTGCCCGGCAGTCCAATGGCCGGAAAGAGCTTGACGACAGATTTTTCGAGTTCTCTCGATGGACTCCGTCTAGGATTTGTCGAACCGAATGATTGGATGTTCTCTTCAACGATTCTTAAGCCAGATGAAACGTACCTGCAGCAGCGAGTATGCCCGGTTATTCCTGTCAGATCTTGACCAATTTGGACCAGATGTTAATAATTTTTAGCGAGACCATTGGAACCACGCAATGAACGAGTTGAATCGCCTGGGAGCGAAGATTGTTTCTCCAATTAAGATCAAGAAGACGTCCGAGTACACCTTCGAAGGCAAAAGCAGCTACCAAGTGATTCGTTGTAAGTCTCTGTTTAATCAGAAAGCACGTGGCATGACATTCGCACTAATTCAATATAGACGGCGGCTGGAAACGTATCGTAGCTGATTATCTAGATAATCTGGCAGAGACTAAGGTCCACTCACTCGAAGATATTGTAGAATTCAGCAAACAGAACCCTGATCTGGAGTTTTCTGACGGTAAATGAGCCCCATCTATGTGTTTGAAGTAGTTCAAAATCTGACAATTCATTTAGTTTGCAAGAATCAAGACTCTTTAATTAATATATTAAAGTATGATATTTCTGCCTCTGTAGTGGATGATGCTGTCAGAGACGTCCGCCAAGCCGCTGGTCCCGAGGGTATAGACCGAGTACTGAAGGAATATAACATCGATGCTATCATAGCACCGACTGATAGTGATATCCATAAGCTCGCGTCTTTTTCAGGTATGAGAATATGGGGACATGACACCCAAGATCCCTATGCTAACCTTCAACGTAGGTTATCCTATGGGCACTATGCCCCTAGGCTATCTGCTTCCCAGTGGGCGCCCTCATGGATTGAGCATCTTCACATCCAAATACAGTGATGCATTGATACTGAGAATCATGCACGTGTATGGGACAAGGTCATTTACGAGGAAGGTACCAACTCAGCTGGAAGCGGATACAGTCAGAAAGGCTTGTATTTGAGGTCGTAGCTCGCGGGCCTAGATTGAGTATGGCCTGTGGAAGCAATCAGGGTTGTCAACTGACCGGCAAAGATAGCGGTGGAAAGTCGTTTAGAAACCCATATTCTATATGCAGATGGCGATAAATGATACTTTCAGATGGGCACTATTGTGTTAATTAATCAGTCAAACGTTATTATTCAGCTTCTCAGTTGCTTTCTTCCTTTAAAGTCTCTTGTGCGTGGATTTGTAACGATTTAAGTGCTCTTGACCGGAATAGGCCATGTTCCAGGAATTGCCTAAAAGGGCATTAGCTGTCTCGATTATGAGATCATCACATGTTGAATGATGGAACCTACCAAGCTTCTCCCATTATATATCATGCAATTAGAAACCAATGAGTTCTTTTATTGTGAGTAATGGATGTAGCATACAATGCACCTTGCTGCGCGTATTTCTAAGCAGCTGTTTGCTGGCGCATTTGGATCCTATTCAACTCGTCTGAGAAGTATTTATATACTAGGCCCTCATCCTAGCACTCGCGACAATATTTCCAACAAGTTTCACAGTTGCGGTCAAATACAGAAGCGTTCTTTTCTTCACACCAACAAATTAGCTTATCACAAGTCTTCCGAAATGGCACCTCAACCACATATCAAGTTATACACAGACTCAACCCCCAACGGAATTAAGATCACCACAGCATTGGAAGAGCTTGGGCTCCCTTATGAGCTAGAGCACCTCGACATCAGCACTCTTCGCCAAAAAGAGCCGTGGTATCTTGAGATCAATCCCAATGGTCGCATTCCTGCCATTGTCGACACATTTGACGACGGCGAGTCAATTAGAGTGTTTGAAGGTGGAAGCATCTTGCAATACCTGACTGATCGCTATGATCCCGAACACAAGCTCTCGTTTCCCAAGGGCAGCAGAGAGTACTATGAATGCAACAACTGGCTGTTTTTCCAGCATGGAGGTGAGTCCACTAGGCCTTTTGGTTTCCCTTTTCCCTCTTGCGTAATCGCAGCATCTGATCAACCGACTAATTGTTGTCGTTATTTAGGCATTGGACCCATGCAAGGCCAGGCGTCCCATTTCCTCCGCTATGCGCCCACCAAAATTCAGTATGGAATTGACCGATATGTCACTGAAACAAAGCGATTGTACAATGTCCTTGACGTTCAACTTTCGAAATCCAAGTCGGGATTTTTAGTCGGAGATCACATCTCAATTGCAGACATCGCAGCCTTGTCTTGGGTGATCTTTGGCCCCTATGTGGACGTTCCCTTGGATCTTTTCCCGAATCTGCAAAAGTGGGAAGCAATGCTGAGCGCAAGACCTGCTATCACTAGAGGATTCCACATCCCCAAAGTATTGGGCATCAAGAGTGATGACCCGGATGGCGCTGCAAAGTACCAGCAACGTCACGCCGATTGGGTGTTCAAGGGCATGCAGGCCGATCAGCAGGCCTTTGGCCAAAAGTAATGGTTACATGGGCAGAATAGATAGAGTTCTCAGATTTCCAATGGACATGTATTAATGACGTATATAATGTTACAAAGTTCTCGCGCAGACTCGCAATTTCTTGCCCTCTTTCTGCTGTACTTATTAATGGATGCAATTTTACCATCAACATACCCGTCACTTCCGTCTCAATGGAACTATAGATCTTGTGTAAGAGGTTATTGAGCTAACTTTAAGCGCTCTACCTTAAAGGACATCAAGAAAACGAATGTTTGGGGTAATTTGCCAGGCTGCCAGCGGACTGCTGCAAAAGAGGCGTATGCCGTAGTCGTGCTATGTACATTCGGGTTTCTTCATGAGCTATTTACCTGTAAGCATTGCCCGAGTTCAATACCTCCTACTCGAAACCCATTCATTCAACCTTCGTATTTCTCCCCTCTCTCGCCCGGCAGCGCCGTTGAAAGAATTGCTTACACGAGCAGAATACGCGCATCTCGGAACCACGCGGGAGCCCCGCATCTCCGCGAGCTAACAAACACATCTTTCCAATCTTGGAATATACCATGGATGATAAAATTGCCTGTTTCGGAAAGAGTAGGAAATAGTAGTGACTTCGAGTCCTTGGCACGCATGTCAGTACACATAAGTTCCGTTATTAATGAATAGCTTAATTTCAGCTGCTAGTCTTACCATTGGAAGTAGATATCATGGTAGATAGAGAGAGTCTTGCTATAGCAGAAAACAGCTGAAATGTAGCATCTGAAGGGGGAGATATCTCGAACAGCCAAATCATAGTAATATTCAGAGGGCATCAAGTAGCTTTCTTCAGCCATAGGTTCCTCAACAGAGCAACTGCGTCAACATGTTGAGACTTCCAAGATACTCCTTGCTGAATGCGTAATCGGTATATCCTTTGAATGATTTGGTGGCGAATAAGTCCTGTTGGCTATAAGGAGTGAACTCCAGATCATGCTGTATCCTGAAAACAAGATCCGGGTTTGACGTGAAATACCTCCCAAACGTTACCACAATATCTTTGTCTGGATGGCGTTCATCAACAAGCTTTCTGGCTAGTTTTGAGTTATAGCCACCTTGTACAAGAATCGGTCCTCTGAAAGCGGTGCACGCAAAATCCAACCATTCATTATCTCGAATGTCACTCGACTCAGTGCGTGGCTCAGTCAAGTGGATGTAAGCAATCTTCAAATCGTCTGCTCTTTTGATAACGTCTGTCAATTGGAGAGCGGCGTTTCCCTTCAATCTGGTGTCTTGAGTAGTACTCCTCGAGCTCAGGCAAAGTCCAACACGCTTAATCCCAATTGCATGAGCCACAGCTTTCATAGCCTCATGTAGGAATCGAGACCGATTCTCAACGCTACCACCGTACTCGTCATCACGCTGATTAGTATCTTCCTGAGTAAAAGCGTCGATGAGATCGTCAGTTGCACCAAAAAGTTCCACGCCGTCAAAGCCTGCTTCGGCTGCATTTTTGGCAGCCCGTACGAAATCTTGTACAGTATCCTTGATTTCTTCAATAGTCATAGCCTTTGTCGTAGGGAGATCTGTGTCCAAAGAGATGGTACTAGGGCCTCTGATGATGGTCGCCTCCTTTCCCAGTATTTCGTGTTTCAGTACGCATAGTTGAGCAAAGATATAACTTGCTCTCATGTGGACTTCTTCGACAATCGTTTTCCAAGCAGCTGTCTGTTCGCGTGTAAAAAGTCCTGGTGCATTACGCAAACTAACATTCATCTTTGATATGAGATTAGGTTCGGTAATCAGGAGGGTTCCTGGCATAGAGGCTCTCTGGCAGTAATATTCTTTCATGAGATCTGTCGGTACATGCTGATCATCAGCCCGAAACCGACTGACCCCTGCCATTCCAATTCGATTTTTAATTTCGATGTTGCCAATGCTCAAAGGGATAAAAAGGCGGGATTCGTCCATTTGTTCCGGCGGGATACTGAACTGGATATTTCGAGGAGGGTGGGGAGAGGAAGAGAGTCACTTGAAGAATAAATCCAGTTCATTGTTGCCGTCAGTATAAATACGTACGGAAGGGCATTTTAGCTGCATAGTTTAAGAGCCAACATATAATAATGAGACCTGAGAAATATCATGCTTGAACGAGTAGGTAATTGCAGTGATATCTAAGTTAGCACTGTACCATGGTGAAGAGGGTGTGTAATTTTCTACGTGTGTGTAGGTAACTAGACGTAAGCTGAACTGCGGACCAAGAGCGGACCAGGATATGCATAGTGCAATTTTTTCTGCCAGAACTTTGGGCGGCATATGGGTTTTTTCACTTTTTCCTTTTTCATTTCACCAACTTAGACACTGGTTAAGCATATGTGCTTGATGTAATCTGAAGGAAAGTTTATGTTTTATAGCGACATAAGATGCTGAGTAGTCACGGCATTTTTTTCATTTCTTTGGGAAGTTTTCATTTCTTCTAAGATCTGGCATCTAGTCTCTGTGTAGATGGTCGCCTCCGGATATGTTCAGTATAGACAGTGAGCGATTTCTGAGCATTTCTGACGGTATGGCCACAGCGGCAACTAGATATCCTCGCTACTTTATGCAGTTTGGCTGTATATCTTTCATCCAAGAGATCTATGCGATTTAGGCAGGTAACCATCATTAAGCTCATACCTGTCACTTCAAATTGTAAAATTGTCCCTTTGATCAAACAATACCGCTTTGACGCGCGCCTTTCGTTTTCTTACCCACCATCTGTTCAATAACAATGTCGCTCGCTTTCAAAGCTTCAGCGTATAAGTAAATTAATCGAGTAGGTCCTCTAAGCAGCGCTGACCAGAGATTATCATCAAGAAATTACAGAAATTTATTTGAGAAAGATTTTGGTTATTCAAGATACGCCGTTGTGAATGCCTGTTGGTATTTTGAATCCTGGGTGATAGCAAGTTCTTGTACATTTCAAGCACTGTCACGCCACTTGGACCTCTGCCAACACCACCATCTTCATATACGTGACTAGATCTGTTGTTTGAAGTGTCTCTTTGTTCTTTATATCTACAACTAATGGTAAGCTGGTCATTGATATGCAAAGGATTTTCCCAGTTAGGGAAGAAATGGGATTGAGGGGCACCTCTTTATACCCGCGATAAAACCACTGTTTCACTAGCTACGTTCAGTAAAGCGTAATCTGAAGCTTTGTAATTCAGTTTATAAAATAATATCTTTTAAAGTACTCTTCAGTATTTTATAACTTTTCTTATTTTAATGCTGTGTATGCTAAAAAGCCCCCTGTGTAAGCGGGCTACTTGTAGCGCTCTAACACGGCCCGACTAAGCGAACACAGCTGCCTAAAAGCTGCCTGCCTAAGAGCGGTGAAGCTGTTGCCCGAGAGCATTGCTTAAAGCTGTATGCGTTTGCTGAAGCGATATATATTAACGCTATGTGCTAAAACTGCTGTTTAAGTTATGATAGCAGTTTTCTAGCGTTATAGTGTAAGATATAAGACGTATCAGAATGTATATAACTTTTTATATACTTAAGGTAGTATACTTTTTATTCCCAACTATATATGTTTATGATGCACTTTACTGAATTGAAATTAGATCTTAGAAACGCTTTACTAGATAGGGTTAATAAAATCATAAGTCTCCGCGAGGTTTCCAAAGAGGTGGTGCCCGTGGTCGAGAGATTTCTACAACAGGTTAGACTACATGTGTTCTTGTGTATACCGCTTCCACCAATATCTCCAAGAATTACTGAACGATATCAATACGTCACATTTAACTGTATGCTTTGCAATCAACTTGAGGCTTAGAGTGGATAATGAGTTGTTACAAATATTTGTGGCGTGATTGTCGAGAAAGAATCAGAAAACGCCTCAGTGTTGCCTTTCTCGGTCAAGCAAGAGAAACAGGGAGCTATGCGGTTGAGGCTCCTCCTGATGGCTCTGAAAAGAGCTCTGTTACATTGCCAAGAAACGGGCATAAATTGCACAATCACAACATTATTCCCAGTAAACTCTTAATAACACGATTTCCGAAGCGATAACATCTAGCCTTAGCATTGCGCAACATCACCATAACACATGACAAGGTACCATATTGCCACGATATTTCTATATCCTTACTGCGTAGTGCCCCGTAGTGCCCCGTAGCTCATATTTAACATTTACACGTATCAGGCCATATATCATATCTTGAACAGATCTCTATTTCTACGCCAATAGGTTGAATGGCGCAGTGACCACGAGTAATCATCTGCATGGGGCGTTGAGAATCTATCCGGAAAGTCTGGGTCAGACTTGATTTCCGATCACTTATGCTAACACCGAAAGGAATAAATCCAGTAATTTGATCAACAATAAACGATATTATGCGAGTGGCTCCGCAAACATTAAGTTCCACGAATGCGATGATGTGAGAAAGCTTCTGGCCCAAGGTCTATTACAAATGCTTAAATAAATAGCTTTGCATGCCTTGCCTAAATGTGTACATAATATTTCGGGAGATGTACCTAATTCCTTGCCCATTAGCAATCCGAGAAAGGTATCCGTGGATGAATTCGATGTCAAACAGACCCGCTGACAAATTCTACGTTGGTAATGCTACTCTTGAGCGATGCCTACGAGGGATGTGTTTCTGCTATAAAGCAGCATACGTTCTCCCAGTATTCTCAAATAGATCAGACAATATCAAGTACTCAATAACATCTATCTAATAACTCTTCATTCACCATGCCATTAATTGACGCCCTTGTGGTTGGAGCTGGATTCGCTGGAATCTACCAGCTCTATAAGCTCCGGGAGCTTGGACTCTCGGTCAAGTTAATCGACAAGGCTTCCAACGTTGGCGGCACATGGTATTGGAACCGTTATCCCGGCGCCAACAGTGATTCTCTCAGTGAAGTATACAGATACAGCTGGGATAAAGAGGATTTATTGAGTTATCCATGGCCAAATCACTATGTATCTCAGAAGGAGATTTGGGATTATCTAAAGCATGTGGTCAAGCGCCATGACTTGCGAAAGTATATGCAGTTCAGCACTGAACTAGAGTCCGCATCGTTCGACAGCTCTTCATCTTTGTGGACTGCTCGACTGTCCACTGGCGAGACCATCCAGACCAGATACTTGCTTACCGCCTTGGGAACTTGGTCCAAGGTTAATTATCCGGTTATTCCTGGAATTGAGAAATTTGCAGGCGAAAAGTATCACACAGGGTACGTCTTTTCTCCTAATCAGCTGAAACAAGGATCTTACAAAAGTTTGCAGAAATTGGCCAAAGGATTATGACTTCAGAGGTAAACGAGTCGGTGTCATCGGAAGTGGTTCAACAGGAGTCCAAGTTACGATTGCCCTTGCCGATGAAGTGAAGGAGCTCATATCCTTCCAACGCTCGCCCCAATACATCGTTCCTAACGGAGATGGTCCAGTCTCGGCTGAATTCAGAGACAACGTCAACAAGAATTACGACGAAATTTGGGACGGTGTTCGTAACAGCTACGCTGCGCACAATGTGAAGGAGAGCACAATACCGGCCATGAGCGTCAGCGCGGAAGAGCGCGAACGTGTCTTTGAATCGCTTTGGCAGCAAGGAAACGGATTCCGATTCATGTTTTCAGCTTTCTCCGACATCGTCATCAGCGAAGAGGCTAACGAAGAAGCTTGCAAATTTATTCGGAAGAAGATTTCTCAGATCGTGGAGGATCCTGTCAAAGCTCGAAAGCTATCTCCAGATGGATACTATGCTAGACGGCCCATCACTGCGCCCGCCTACTATGAGACATTCAACAAGAAGCATGTGGACATTGTTGACCTGAGAGAGACGCCCATTACAGAAATTACTGAAAAGGGTATTCTCACTAATGAGAAGCTGCACGAGCTGGACGTCATCGTTTTTGCGACTGGCTTTGAGGTTGCCGACGGAAATTACACCACCCTCACTATCAACGGTCGCCAGCAATCTCTCAAGGAGCACTGGGCCGAAAAGACGACTTCTTATTTGGGAATATCTGAAGCAGGATTCCCCAACATGTTCTTAGTCGTAGGACCTCTGTCGCCATTCAACAACTTCCCACCGACAATCGAGACCCAGGTCGACTTTATCACGGGATTGATATCAAAGGCCGAGGCAAAGAGAAAGGAGGAGGCTTCGGATAAGGTAGTCCTCATTGAAGCTACCCAGCAAGCTGAGGATGACTATGTCGAAGCGTGTCGCGTGCTTGGAACAAAGAATCTCTTTAGAAAGGAGAAATCGTACATTTTCGGCGCCAATATCGCAGGAAGGAAGCCGAACATTCTTTTCTGGGTTGGAGGTCTGGTTCACTACAGAAAGGCGCTTCAGGACGTGGTGGATGATGGATATCGTGGATTCACATTTTCGTATTAGATTCGGCTGTCAAGATGGCTTTGTCAACGATTTGTAGAGACTTTATACAACCAATAGTATTTCTATCTTCCAATTTGACACTACAGCTAATCATTATGGTTATCATCACTTTGCCGGACTTTTGTCATCTTATTGCTGTGTACAATGTCTTGTATAAGGCGCGTATTACTGACCAGCTTACTTGTATACTGTGTGTGATACCAATCATCCATCTCCCCGCCAAAGGCCGAGGTACACCTCCTCCATATTCACGATCAAAACGCCCCAGTAGCACAAAATCCATATGACAGCTCATCACTATTTTCCGGTAAGAGCGAGAAAGTGAATGCCACCCTGTAATCTATGATGCTGAGCGCAAAAATGCTCGTTGTTCATACACACCGGACATGGAGTGAAGCAGTGCTATCATGAGGTGAATTACCATGATCCAGAGAACTCAAACAAATATTAAGCTGATTAAAGATCCTCTCATGCTATCCGATGTCTTATACCTGATCTATCCATAAAAGCCTCATTTGTTATTCTCAAAGCAAACCCCTGCCTCAATGTGTACCAGAACTCGAATACTTCTCATCTGCCCCTGCAGAAATGCCGGCTGTGTTGACTACGGAGATATTTGCAACGGACTCGGCCATATTATCGATGTTGATACCACCAGCCGAGGGGTGTGGGATTATTGCACCTGGTGGTTTATGAACGGCCCTCCAGAGCTTGTTCTGAATAGCTACATCGTGCCGCAGTGCAAGGATCTTGCTTGGGAAAACATCAAGACAACAGCAACGGAAATCTGCGACAAGTGTAAAAGAGAGTGCCAGTGAATTATATGGAGAGGGTAGGATTTCTCATAGGACCTGTTTTCAGCGACGCAGACATTTCGCCCCGACGTCTTTTATTTTTGGGATGATCATGTTGTTAAGGAGGAATTATTCCATGGCGTATGAACGGTGAGGGTTATAGCAACAATTGACTTCATATATGAGATATTGCGATTGTCTTGAAGCGGCTCTTGCTCCCGTTTTCTTGACGCAACTAATATGCTGATTCATTCTCATTGGTCTCATCTATGAGTTATAAGACAATAAGCATTTTCGCTTCATTCCCTATTGATCAGAATCGGCCTAGCTCTCAAGATTACCAGATGATGACCAGCTATTCCTAAAAAATAGTAATCCAGGATCTCGAACGATATTCCGAAGAGTGGATAGCATTTCAGTCCTAAAACTCCGTAAAACTATATCACATTCTATGGGTTTACTATGGGTATAAGAACATCGGAATTGGCCAATGCCCGCTGACAAATTTGCCTGGTCCTCATTGACAGAGCCTTATTTAGACGCCGCATTACGCGATGACAAATGTGGAAGAGGCGCGATTCATGTCAACTTGGCGATGTAAATCGGGGGGATCAACCATCCGGCTTAGTTATAGAAACCTTCTAAATGATGCCGCTTCTCCAAATTACTGCTGCTTCGAATCGTGTTTGGCCGTGATTGTAAAAACCGGCCCTGGTATAATGCAATGTAGATTACATAAAAATACCACCTTGTCCATGACTCCATGGACAACTGTCTTATTTCCGCGGCGGGGCTTGACTCTCAGAATGATCAAGCTCAAGAGAAAGAAACAGCAGTAAACGCCGGACAAGCAGTTTTATGGTGTGTTTAATAGAGCCTTGGATTCTAGCTGCCAAAGCTTTTATAAGTACTGCTTCCATTCTCTACCTTATCCTAACCATTATACATAACAAACTCCTCCCCTACGGTCTCTCACTAACACCAATCTCAAGTCACCATCGCTTAACTCGGCAAACCAAAGCCGCCATAATGAAGGAACTCTTTATCTATGCGGAGCCCAAGTACGGTGGTGTAATCAAGGAAACAGAAATCCCGTAAGTTATCCTCTAAATCTTGTTCCAAGCCTTCACTGACATGCCACCAGAAAACCAGGGCCGAAGGAGGTTCTCATCAAGGTTGCATTTGCGGGGTTGAATCCCAAAGACTGGAAGGTATAAGAAGACAAATTAACTCATCACTACTCAAGGCATAACGTTAACAATACTCCGACTACAGGCTACACGAGGGTTAACTGAACCAGAAGCCTTCAACACTGGAGATGATGTAGCCGGCATTATCGAAGCAGTAGGCTCGGAAGTATTCGAGTTCAAAAAGGGGGACCGTGTTGCAGGTTTCCACCGGATGCGCCATCCTCACGGCACCTTCGCCGAATACACCGTTGTCAACGCATCCACGACGTTCCATCTACCGCCAAACGTCTCTTTCGAATCCGGCGCTGCGTTTCCCCTAGCCTTCATGACAGCCGCCATCGCTTTATATCAATGCTTGAAACTACCGATTCCAACAACCTTACAAGACCCTGCCGCCGGAAAGACCCCCATCTTGATCTGGGGCGGTGCCACTGCTGTGGGAGCTTTCGCTCTGCAACTCGCCAAGCTGAGCAAAGTCGGTCCCATCATCACCGTCGCCGGCAACGGAATCGACTTCGTCAAGTCGCTTAACGCGGCGGACCACATCATCGATTACCGAGAAGGAGATGTAGTCCAGAAGATCATTAACGCAGCAGGATCATCCAAGATCAAAATTGCGTTTGACTCAGTTTCCGACTCCGTTAGTTACGAGCCCATCAGTAAGGTACTCGTCGCATCAGGCGGCGGCGAAATCAACATGGTCGATCCCGTCAAGCCGGGCTGGACATTCCCTGAGGGCGTGAAACTTTCACGTACCATGGTTGGTTCGTCCCACGGCGATACTTGGGGCTTCATCAACGAGGAGCAAGCAGAGGTGGACCAAGAGTTTGCATATTGGTTCTACAGGTACCTCAGCCACTTGCTGGCAGAGGGCAAAATCAAGCCTCACCCAGTCGAGGTGCTTCCGGACGGCTTGAATGGCGTAGTGGGTGGTATACAGGCGCTTTTTGACCGGAAGGTCAGTGCGAAGAAGCTTGTGGCGCGGTAAGTTCAGGACATTAATTGCGTATGGCAGACTGCTGAACTAACACCATTATTATAGCATTGGAAACGATCTGTAAATCTACCTTGTCCAGCGAAAATAGCTACTCAGTGGCTCAGAAGTATCTTGCATAATCCAATGAATACATTTGTCCAGCTGGATAATGAAACCACAAATACACAAACATGGAAGAGGTCTTGAAAATTAAACAACTCCTTCATCCTTCATAGACAAGATATAAAAAAAATACCTTTAAAATCCCAAATCAATCTTTAAGCTATCCAATTGCCCAATAACACTCACAGCCTGGCTCTCTCCCTTCTTGACATAGGCGCTCTGTGGAGGTCCCAGGTACGTGTACCGCAAATCACCAAGATCAAGAATCAACTTCTCCAGACAGACATTCTGGCTCCGGAATCGCACTTCAATGGTGTGACTGCCCTTCTTCACCGTACCCAAGTTGTGCCCCTTCTTCCAGACGCAATCCATGACAGCCCCCGCCCAGCCTCTAGGAACGTCATCGGCGTTCGATTCATCGTCAGTGAGACGGAACGTTTTGATGGGTCCTCCGTCAAAGCGCACGTCGTACTGCATTCTGCTCGTCTTTTCAGTCTCGAGAGTAATGTTGAACTGAAGCTCGAGATTCGTATTGTCATGCTGCGAGAAGACGTAAATCGGATATTGAAGGAATGGGATATCATCTGGCTTGCTAAAATCGTAATCAAGGGGCAAAGTGACAGCTCCAGCAATAGGCCGACCTAGGGCAGGATGCAGAATGTATGGTGCCGTAACTACGTTGCCGGCGTCGATCGCCAAGTGGCCGCTCTCTTCGACAAATCCTTCAAAATCTGCGGGGACGCGGCTGTTGCGTACAGTCATGTGGACCTGCTCGTAACCATCACGGGTACCAATGACTTCAATTATAACTTTGGCGTCAAAATCAGTGGGTACTTCCGACCAGTCAATGGTGATGATGACCCTGATATCGTCGTCTCGGGGGTTCAGATGCCCTTCATATTGAGAAAGCTTGATCCACTTATACTGTGGCCGAGCCTCCCAGGAAAACTCCTTTGTGCCGCGATGGAATACCTCGAAGTAGCGGGTCTGCTCTCCATACGGGGTGATGAAAGGCAGAGTCACTCCAGGCTCGAGACCGCCTCGGGATGGATGGGTCCTGTCCGAATCCTCGTTGATGTGACCGGGATTAATGCCTTCGATACCCTCCACCGCGACACCCATATGGCCAACACTCGGGTTGGAGTCTTCTTTCGTCTGCACATAGCAAAGTCCATCAATCATGTTGCGCGACGGCTCAGCGCCAGTATCGCCGTAGCCATAGTGAGGCTGGCGAAGCATAAGGTCCCATTTACCATCTGAAATGGAATTGTACTCTTCGAACAAATCGTGATCGGCGTCCAGAAGTTCGATACACTTTTTCAGCATGACATTGGTCGTGTTTCGGCGCTGCTTGGCAAAGAGCTGGTTTGTGTATTGGACCACGCGCACTTGCGTGAATATGTAAGTGGCCTTGACGGGATGAAGTACGAGCTGAAAAAAGCAGATTTGTGCTCCTCGTCAATGTGCGAGTATATGGCTTCGGTTTCTCCCAAGAGCTGTCGCCATCGCGCAATGATGTTGTCAGATTCATGGTATTTCTGGATGACAAACGTAGATGCATCAATGTGGTCCTGCTTTCGAATCGCCACAAGTTTGTTGAAGTCATACCAGGACTTTGCGATCCGACCGGCATACTGTTCACCAAACTCTCGGGTAGCAAGGTGCTCAAAATATTGCGGCAGAGTGGTTGCCGTGATGGAATTAATATCCCAAGCCAAGTCAAAAGCAAAACTCATGGGAATCTCAACAGGCTTCAAGTCTCCGACATTAAAGATCCAAATACGATCGGCACCTCGGTGATGAGCCAGTTGGAGCTGATGAAGGGCCTTGCCTAGGGTGTTGCTGTTGATCCACCTGTAGCAGCGCGGATAGCCCGTGTATTGGAAATGATAGTAGAAACCCGAGCCTCCAGATCGCTTATTCTCTTCCTCTGTTGGAAGACGACGGAGATTGCCAAAGTTATCGTCGCCAAATAAGAGGGTCACGTCATCGGGAATCTTAAGTCCCTTTTCATAGTATCCTTGAACCTCTTTGTAGAGTGCCATGAGCTGCAAAACGCCGTCTTCTTTGCCGTAATTCTTCTTGATGATATTTCTCTGTACATCAAGTACTTCGGTTAGGATCTTTACAGGATCGCCTCCGGTCATTGGTACATCGCCTTCGCCTCTCATTCCCATGGTGAAGTAGGACTCGTAAGGCACAGCTCTCTCAGCTCCCTCTTCAAAGTACTGCGTAACTTTCTCTTTGTTTGTATCCCAGTTCCAGGTGCCTCCTGGTTGAGTCGTAGACCACTCGTTCATGGCCCTCTGCATCGGCTCGTGATGCGAAGTGCCCATGACAATACCGTAAGTATCTGCAAGCTCCTGGTTCTTGGGATCGTCCACGAAAAACGACCGTCCCGGATATGGATATCCCCTCCACATTGCAGGCCACATGAAATTGGCCTTGAGGCGCAAGAGAAGCTCAAAGATGTAATGATACAGGTTGGCGTCAAACGTGGGACCGAATTTTTCGTGTACCCAGCTGTCCATGCCAGGGCACTCATCGTTAATAAAGATGCCACGATATTTGACACTGGGCTCGCCATTGCTTGTGGTTACAGGCAAAGCATAGATTTGCTGCTGCTTCTTGGGGGGCACATCAGCCCACCAATGCCATCTATTGTTTGGTGGCTTGTCAGAATTCATTAATTCACTCTCAATCCGTGATTTGGGAGGAAGCTTACGGCGACACGCCAATTTGCTCCGAGAGGGAGTAGGTCCCAAAGATGGTTCCTCGTTTGTCGCTCCCAGCAATGACCAGGGCATCATCATAGCCATCAAAGGGCTCGTGTACAACGGTTGTGATCCAAGATTCCCATTTCCCTTCAATTTGGCTAGGGTCAATCTTGCCTTGCTCTTTCAGTTGCTGGATCAAGGGCGATTTAGTGAGAGAGCCGATGACGATACATGATCGAGCCGGTGGAGCCGAAGGGCGAGTCTTGACAATTGGATTGCAGCGCTGTCCGGTAACCTTGGTAAAGTCCTGCGAGAGGTTGTTTGCCGCAATATGGACGCCTTCATAGTCTTGCTCGTCGACAAAGATTTCAGCGCCGACGATGCTGAAACCATCGCCCGGCTCAAAAGTCACTACCTTTTGTTCAAGCATGGCTGTGACTGGCTGCAGGTTCTGAACGGGTGGGATGACGCAAGAGCTTGGAGACAACAGAGGAGAGGAGTGAAGCTTATTTGTAGCTGGTGAAGCTCTATATGGAACCTGCGTCTGGGGTCAGGTTCACCGAGTATCAGCTCATAAACAGCTTCTCTCCGTGACGACGTCACGCGGGCATGGATTGTCGTGTCGGGTAATACGATGGATTTCTCCTCACTTACCGGACGCCACGGGATCGGCTGGAGACCCGATGGGAGGCCGGATATTATATCGACTGGGGCCTGGGCACTCTGATCCACTAGCCAGGGATTGCGATCGAGACGGCGGGAGTCGTGAAAGTGAAGCTGATTTGGACCTGTGTTTTGGCTTCTTGCAGATGTTGGGCTTAGATGGCAGCGGCTGTTTCAGTCATCCCTGGATATAATCAAACGTGAATCATCGAGTTTCATGTCTATTGTTTTCCAATTGATCGACGATACATAGCACAGGTCATCGAAAGTGAGGCAAAGGGATGAGACTGGACGTCTTACAGCATCTCCGCAGCCACAAGGCAAGGTTCATCAGCGGTATAACCCCGCGTTTACGGCATCCACACCATCTCGATTCGTCGCTATTTTTGTCACCAACAGGAACGTGCAGTTCCATCACATGCGGTGTTCAATCAACTACCTTGCATAATAGGAGAATTCAGCTTGAATATGTACAAAGAGCATTTGTTTATGGCCTGGCCATAAACAATTTGCTGGGATATTGGATTCTCTCTTCCCCACCATATAACATGTACACATTGTCTAACATTTGAGCGCAAAGCTTATTTATGTCCGTAGTCCTTTCAAGAGATGACGACGCCAAATGTCTAAAATTGCTTGCATTATGTAGATTGTCGCAATAGAACCGCCTCTTAGATTTCTTCGTCTTTGTATTCTGATCCAGAGAACGTGCCATGGATCACGGGCAGCAAGTCAGCTGGCCAAACGCAATAGATGAAGGAAGGTCGACAGTATCATGATGCTGTGTGACCAGCCGCCGCCACCGCAAGGATCTCTTCCTCAAACCCAGGGATATAGTGAACTTCGATACCGCCCTCCTCGAGTAGCTGGCGGCCTGGATTCTTTCCGACAAAAGTCTCGGGCTCGAGAACCCCAACATAGACCTTCTTGATCCACGACTTCTGGCGAAGGATGCGCTCAACGCACGGCAGCTCTCCGCTGAGCCGCTTGAAGCAGGGCTCGACGGTGGTGTAAAGGACATGCGGGCTCTTCATAACAGCTCCGAGTCCTTCCTCGGTGGTGGAATGTTCTTCTGCGAGCTTCAAAAGACAGCACTCCTCGGCATGTGTGTTTCCCTCAAGCTCCAAGGTATAGCCTTCAGCAGAGATGTGGCCGTCTTCCAGCCTCTTCAAGATTGCGCCGACACGGAAGTTTGTCGGCTTTGGCGGGGATTTCTTTGCCAGCTCCAATGCATGTTGCATCGACGTCTTGTGATCTTGGTTCGCTGGGGAATCCATCATGTCTAAGTTGCATTCAACCAATGGGCATATTAGGTATCCAATGCTGCTGGTTGCTTCAGTTTTGAAAAGTTCAAGTTGCAGCGTTCTACAGTATCAGTCAGTATTAGTGAGCCTAGGCCAACAACCTCCGGATATAGGGCGGCAGTTAGTGGATCCCGGCTGCCGACTCCATTAAGCTTAACGGTGTTCCTGAGCGCGTTGCGACGCGTGACCCAGCTAAAGAGCTTCGCTTTTGATCAGCCTACCCTCCTCCGAGACTCTGCACTGCAACACAAACTTGCAGCGTTCCATCGAGCCTTGAAAATGTCGGACCACGAAGATGTCGTCGACGGCGAGCCGCCCGCAATCGACCCGTATGAGGTCCTGGGGCTCGAGCGCACCGCAACTGCTGACCAGGTCAAGAGCGCATACCGCAAGGCAGCGCTCAAGAATCATCCAGGTGGGTTGCTTAGATAGAGGTCTGGAGGCGTCGTCACTCGCCATTGCTAACATTGAACGCTACAGACAAGGTTTCCGAGTCTGAAAAGGAAAAGGCTCATGAGACCTTCCAGAGCATCGCATTCGCCTATGCTGTCCTGTCAGACCCTGCGCGACGAAAGCGATACGACACCACTGGATCAACATCCGAGTCCATTGTCGACTCAGAGGGCTTCGACTGGAGCGAATACTACCGGGAGCAATACAAGGACGCAATCTCCGAAGATGCCATCAAGAAGTTTGCCGCGAAGTACAAGCGCTCCGACGAAGAGAAGGATGACCTCCTCGTCGCCTACGAAGAGTGTGAAGGCGACATGGACCAGGTGTACGAACGAGTAATGCTCAGCGATGTTGTTGAGGATGACGAGCGATTCCGCAAGATTATCGACGAAGCAATTGAGACGGGTGATGTCCCCAGCTTCCCAGCCTACAAGAAGGAGAACAAGCGAAAGCGCGCCGCTCGTGCCAAGGCAGCAAAGGCTGAAGAAGCAGAAGCAGAGGAGCTGGCCAAGGAGCTTGGTGTCCACGACAAAATCTTTGGCGGCAAGACAAAGGGCAAGAAAGGCAAGGGGAGCTCAGAGGACAGCTTGGCAGCTCTGATTCAGAAGCGGCAGCAAGACCGTGCAGGTGACTTCTTCAGCCACCTGGAGGAAAAGTATGGCGCAAAGAGCGCTGCGGGCAAGAAAGGCAAGGGCAAGAAGCGCGCTGTGGATGAAGACGAAGAGGAACCTTCAGAGGAGGCGTTCCAAGCAGCTGCAGCAAGACTTAAAAAGGCCAAGACTTCTGCAAAGGACGAGAAACCTGCTTCGAGCACGGGTCGCCGATCGACGAGGTCTCGCCGGTAGAGTCATATGGGGTGTATGCTTTTGAGTATGGGATACAAGCCGGGTTGTTTTATTTCACAGGGCAAGGGGAAAAGGATTCGGGATTTGGGTTTACGGCGTCGCATCACGCAGCACATGCTATTAGGAAACATTTTTGGTATTTTACAGCCCCAGTCGGGCCTTGAGGGAGCCTGGGTAGATCCTCTATACGAGTATTTGTTGATAAAAAATGCATAAATTAATACATTGATGACGATCTGTATCATCTGGCGCCGATATTTAGAAGCCATGGGATGGAATTCACATGTGCAGCTTACAAGGCTTACAAGTACAGCATGGGAGCTTCCGTGAGCTAGCGGGGCTGGAGGTGACGCGCCACGGCAACCAACGGCCTTTCCCACGACGCATCTGCTCCAACCCTGGATTTTCTTCTCCTTTAGCGATATACCAGACGATGAGCGCAAAGCCAATTGCACGGGTACGGGTGCATGCGCTTGATTCGCCAGTGAATCAAGGCATCAGGACGCGCATTCCATGACCGAGGCTACCAAAGCTGCTCTTTATCCGCGATACTGCTTCCACCTGTCGCCTACCGTGAATACCTGGTGTCTGCTACGAGCTGCCGACATTCACGGTCTGGATCAACATGCTGGCTTTGAAGGTATGTATCTGCTGGCATCAATCTGAATTACGGCAGTTGAAACTTACTGTGTTTATAGGAGAAAACTTCTTCTTCTACAGAAACCTCCCGATAAAATGGGTGCGAGTGGTTGGCATCGTCGTGGCCATTGAGCAATTCTACAACCGGCGGCTTTACACCATCGATGATAGCAGCGGTAGAAACATTGTTGCTGTGACTACCCCGCCAGCTCCCGCAAAGCCAAAGAACGAATCGGCCGTCGGCGAACAACGGACGGACAAGGATGCAGATGCACAAGAGGCCGATCCTTATGCAGACCTCGATGTTGGCATGGTGGTGGATGTGAAAGGCAGTGTATCGTCGTTCCGTAACGAACACCAGATCAATATCGAGAGGATGACCGTTGTGAAGAGCACGGCTCAAGAGGTAGTGCTCTGGGGAAAGCGTGCAAAGTTTCGTCGCGAGGTCTTGGACGTGCCTTGGGTGCTCCGAGACAAAGACGTACGCCGGTGCCGTCGAGACGCAGAGCGATCAGAAGCTGAGGCAGAGAAGAAGAAGGCGAAGAAGCAAAGCAGGGCCAAGGAAGCTAAATCGGGGATTACAAAGCTGCCTACAAGAGAATCAAGGAGCAAAAGTTCGCGTGACGACAGCGTGGCCAAGACAGTGCAGAAGATCATTCGGGAAGGCGCATCAACGGGGAAATATAATGCTCTTGGATTATAGCATAGCATAGGATGGGATGGGATTGGAAAGTAATGTGTATTCCGTAATACAAGCCAAATACATTCTGGAATTCCAGCAGTAACACTCGTGCAGCGTCACCAATTCCCGAGCGCAACATCATGAGCACGCCGATGCAACAATACCTCATCATATCCTACCATGGCAATCAGCAAAATAGACAAGCAAATAGCACCAATCCAAACAATTCAAAGCGACACGACACCATCACACGGGCTCAATTGCAATTGCCATCTTCCCGCTCATGCAGCCGCCAAGCTCCCAAGGTTATGTAGCTGCTCCACAACAACGGTCATCGATTTATTTTCCCCTCAAACAACGCTTGGATGTTTGTTTACCCAAAAGTCTCAAGCCAGCTCATACCAGCGCCGGGGCAACACCAAACACCATAACTGCCCAGCTCAGCTCCTGTCTAGCCTAAACGACCAATTCCACCAAAAAGAGCGAGACTATCAAACTTTGCATTGAGGAAAGACAAACGGTGGCCCGTGACCCACCTACGGAGGTTTTCAGCACATGCTTGCAGAGGGTAACACCAAGTTCAATATTGGGAGAGAGCTTCTCTGTTAGTAGCTATCACCAGGCTATATGCCTATGCCCAGTGGCAGCTGACTTGGAAGATCATAGGCGAAACTAAGAGAGGCGCAATTGGAAGGACTTCTCCGCTTGAGTCCCTCTTGCCAAAGCCGGCTCGGTTTTTGTAGGGTAGAGGATACTAAATATTCCAAAGACACGAGCTGTCTTTCTCAAACTCTTCAGCATTCGCAGATTCATACCTCATATCGGCACCTCTTTTCTTCCTACAAGGTCCTATTCAGCATCACTGTACCTTTGCCATTTTTGGTTATATCTTCATCTTTTGTCCATCTGTCAACCTTCTGTGAAATCTCCCTCCTGTACCACAATCACCATCGTGATTACTTCATCCGCACTTCAGCTCCGAATCGTCAGACACAGGTATGTCCAAAACAACAAACCACCACTGATTGTCTCTTCCCCTTTGTGGTTGCTCTGCATTCCAGGCACCCTGCAATTAGGAGCAATGCGTGGTTGTGAATCAACTCCCCCACAAAACATCTTCTGGGCACCCATTCCTCCGTGACTATGGATATTTTAATTCCTCGTTGGAGACACCTCTTGGTTCTGATAATATGTCTCTCTCGGACATCTAAAGAACTTTTCTTGAGGATATCAAGTTAAAAACACACCTTGCACCATGTATACATGGATATTTTCAAATCTTCACCAATATCATGGCTTTATATCGTTTTATATCATGGATTTGTTGGCTGATACTCGCTCAAGGGACTCTCGCTTTACCAGGCCTGGATACTGGTCAAGGCCGCTTTGTCTCCTCGGAAAAGACCGTTGAATCGAAGCGCCCGATTGGGACTCGGTTGCATTCTCCCTTTAGAAACTTCGTGTTGAATGAGACGCTGGCTTCTAGCACGACGGTCTATAAGTCCACTCGCACTGAGTCTTCCTCTTGCACCACGAATAGCTTCACAACGACAGTTACTGTAACTGCGAGCTCTCTTCCAATTGAAACAGGAATATCACACCAATCGCATACCAGTCAACTAAGCACAAGCGAAAGCGACGATCCCCAGGGTCCAACTAGATTGCCTCAAGTGCCAGCTGCAGAGACCACAGCCAGATTCAACACACGGATAGCCGATATGGAGGCTGCTACCGCTGAAGAAGAAGGCACCATGGTATCAAAGAACATTTTCGCGGAGCCCATCGGCGTCGATTTGCCTCCCTCCCAAATCCCGACTCGGAAGGACCACCCCGTTCCCCGAAAGGGCATTTGGGAGAATGCGCCGCTTCAGACAAACAAATTCTACTCCAACTTCTTCTTGGAGGACCAGCGATGTCCGACATTTACGTTTCCCTACTCGCTAGCCTGGGCTGGAGGAAAAGGCATAACGGCCAGCTGGGGCATGGCATGCTCTCACACCGAGGCTAGCCAACGGGTTTTTGGCAAAGAGAAGTTTAACGGTGCTTCGTCTTTCTATCTTAACCCGGTGGGCATACATTCCCTGGTTCTTTCAGCCAAGGAGCTTGGAAAGGAAACGGTTCTTTCCATTGACAGCATGACAGCATTCTCAGCGCGAGTTCACTTGAGCAGAGACAACGATTCTCCACCCGCTATATCGTTTCCCCTGGTGCAAGGAATGGCATACATTACGGCACAGTATAGCGGATCGACCCCCGTCATTCAAACTGGTGTATTCTTCAAGACTATGACTCGGGTAACACGAGAACTCAAGCATGGCGTAGCTAAATTCACGTTCCATCTGGAGGATGGAGCCACTTGGCTGATGTATGCTTGGGCGACAAAGGGGGATCCGCTGGACATCAGGGTTATCAACAATGGACTAGCTGAATCGAAGAAGCCTTTCCATGGCATCATACAGGTCTGCAAGTGTCCGAAGAGCCAGGATGCCGAGGATATCTTGGACGATGGCGCCGGCATCTGGCCCGTCACGCTCGAATTGACAGGTACGGCTCGCGGTTATGAAGGCAGCTACTCGTTCAATTTTCAGATAGACGGGCATCAGACTGGCAACCTTTATTTGTACGCTCTCCCTCACCATATCGATTCGTTTGATCAGGAGACAAAGAGGCGTATACAGCGGGAAGCACAACTGCAATCGACTACGAAGGGCCTTGCCACTTTGGTCAAGGGGAATCGATGGACCATGCTTGAGCCCAAGATGCCGGTGGACATGACGTTTGCTCCCTGGGACCCCGAAAGAGGAAACATGGAGAAGCTATCAAATCATGCGAAGAGCATCATCCACGCGGCAGCCGCCAAGGAAATCGCACAGAATATGATTGCGCAGAGCAATCTAGACTCCATGTACTTTAGCGGAAAGGTACATATCTTTGATGATTTCTCGTCTCTCTCGCTGTGGTATGGAAAACCAACTGACAAACTGCTCTCTAGGCCTTGGCAAAATTTGCAACCATTCTTTACGTGGTCAGATGGATGCTAGGAGACAACGCCCTAGCACAAACTGGCTTGGGTCAGCTCAAGGCGGCGTTTGCCACGTTTGCGGCCAACAAACAAAAGTTTCCTCTTGTCTACGAATGTAAGTAGAGCTTGGTACTTGTTTACTGCTGACCTTGTTTCAAGGCCATTGTGAGATGCTAACTCTGCGACTGGCAGCTGCTTGGGGTGGTATCGTGTCGTCGGCAAGCTATGTTACCGGAAATTCCGGTGCTGACTTTGGAAACACGTACTACAATGACCATCATTTCCACTACGGCTATCATATCCTCGCTGGCGCAATCATTGGCCATCTCGATTCGAATTGGCTGAACCAGAACAAGGACTATATCAATGCGCTGGTCCGAGATGTGGCCAATCCTAGCGCCAAGGACAAGCTATTTCCCATGTGGCGGAATTTTGACTGGTACCACGGCCACAGCTGGGCACATGGTCTCTATGCCGCTATGGACGGCAAGGTGAATTGAGCTCTCGAGACGATAGCGTATATGCATCGCTAACGGCTAGCAGGACCAAGAATCGAGCTCTGAGGACATGATGCATGCATATGCCATCAAGATGTGGGGTAAGGTCAGCAGGAATGCCGATTTAGAAGCAAGGTAAGAGGCGAGATTCCTCATGCTCATACTCTGGTGATGTCCACGTCTTCTGTTTGTTTCTTACTTTCATCGTTTACTCACTTGCCCCTTTACGAACTGAGAATTTCAAAATAGCTGATGCCAAGACTGTAATAGGGGTAATCTGCAGCTCTCCATCATTGCCCGTAGCCTGCAGAATTATTACCTGTACAAGAGCGACAACGAGGTACAGCCAAAGCAGTTTATTGGCAACAAGGTCGCGGGCATCCTATTCGAGAACAAGGTGGACCACACGACGTATTTTGATCCCAACATTGAGGCAATTCAGGGGATCCACATGATTCCTATTCTACCCTCGACGCCGTTTGTGAGGACCAAGGATTTTGTCCAAGAAGAATGGGATGCCTTTTTCAGCGATGGGCGGATCGACGACATTGGCAATGCTTGGAAGGGCATCATTTGGGCCAGCTATGCGTCGGTTGAGCCAAGGAAGGCTTGGGAATTCTTTAGCTCACGCTCATTTAGCCCCCAGTGGCTGGATGGCGGAGCATCGCTGACGTGGTTTATGGCTTATTCTGCCGGTAAGTTCCAGGGTGTCTCTAATCTGTCAGAGCTGGGAATCCGATGCTAACAGGCAGCAACAGCGCTTGGGGAAATATGATGAGCAAGGAGAGGATGGCCTCTGATCTTTTGCTACTTGGCAACTGTCGGTTGGAGGCTTAGGAAGCAAGCGTGGCAAGCTAAACGTTGAAGCGATCCTTTAGATCGTCTTGGCTGCTTCCGGTGGGATGGGGCCGGGGCGGCGTATTTTGTCGATGCGTATCTTGCCGTACCTTTGCCGATGCGGGAAGTTGATGCGGGAAGGGATGCGAGGCTGAGCACGTCGGCGGCAGGACAGATGCGGCATTCGAGGGCGAAATTGACTTTGCGGGCGGGATTTTGAGCAGAGGCGTGGTGGCATTGTCAATTGCCTATTTCTGCTTTCTGTTCCGGCTTGTTCCTGGTGAGGTGTGGCTGGCGCTGACTAAGGTCGTTTGATATCCCAAAGCCGTGACGTCGTCGGACATGCTGGCGGGAGGTTCGGGATCGCTCGCTCACGCCGTGACTTATGCTGGGCGCAATGCTCTTGTCACCTGATAGTTACTACGACTCGGTTTGGTTCCACGATACTTGTACATTCTGCAGAATAGATGCTTCATTTCTCATGGGACCCTTAATTTCGGCTTGCCTAGATCGAGGTGCTCCGGCTGTGCAGTGTGACGGTAATCAACAAGATCTCCACGTGGGCGCTTGGCGATACTAAGTTGTTAATCGATAAGATCCGCCGTGCAAGGGGCACTGCGGCAGAGCCAGAGCCTTGGATAGAGCCTAGAGCCTTGGCCATAATCTTGGCCTAAACCTGGGCGAGAGGCTGAGACACTGGTGTCGTGTGTAGCCCATCGGAAACGTTGGACTTGGAGAGTCGGGATGTTATCGGTGACGAGTCGCCAGCGGGGTAAATTCGGTTCTAGAAGCAGCCGGGTAAAAGAGAGTGTAGTTGAAAATCAAAAATCAAAAATTCAAAATCATGAATAATGAGGCTGGAGCGATACGATTTGTCTAACGGAGTCACGAGTGAGGGGTGGAAAATTAAGCTTAATTTGCGATATTCACCTTTGAGAGGTGGATTTGGGGGGCTGTGCAAGTTTGAAGAAGAGGGCGATGCAGTTGCTTGGTAAGAGGGGTGGCTGTTGGAGAAAACGATGTTTGTACGAGTTTGCGTGGTTGAAAGGGAAGAGATTTGATGGGATAAGGGGGAGCACGTGGGATATGGTAGGTGAGGGTTTTGTCTTGGCTTTTTTTCGGTTCTATGCTTGCATGCAGGCGGTGTTTTGGAGAGGATTTGATATTACATTGCTTGATGTTGTACGAAGTTATGGAGTGGAATGGCAGTAAGGTACAGAGTAGATGCGGTAAGTACGGTGGTATTGGGCACCGAGGTAAGAGGTACAGCACTTGGACGCTAAGCGGTTACTGTAGATTGGAACGTGCGAGTATAAGGTTTGGATACGTGTGTACCTTTTTTTCTTTGTTCTTTTTCTTTTCTTTTTTCTCCGACCGAGGCGCGAGGTTATGGGTCAGTAGGGCTATCATTTGGTAATCGTTGCGTTCTTTTTTACAAACAAGCGCGGGTACCGATCCTCAGGCAAGCGAATGAAAAAGCAAGAGGACGGCATTCTCCGTTCCTTTGCCGCCCTGTCGCAGAACAAAGAGAGAAAAAACAGAAGCCGTTGCGTTGCTGCTGAATCGTGCATGACGTCGTGGATTGACGGCTTTTACCTTAGCTTCTTCTCCACCCTGCGAGGGGACATCCAAGTTACTTGGCTCTTTGTACAGTTCCATTCCGTCACACAACAAGCTTTTTTAGACTGGCGAAGCTTTTTTGTGGGTAATTTTGGAGGGGGATCCCATGCGCATGTTTTGGGAAGCGGGAGGCGCTAATATCGGATTGGATTGATTGGATTGATTTGATTTCGATGCGATGCTTGCGCCAGGCCTGGAAGCGCCCGGGGCGGGAACAGCGTTGCGAATTGGTTCCTTTCAAGGTTTAATGTTTAATGTTCAATTTGCACAGTACAGTGCAGTAGCTGCGGTCTGTCTAGTGATATCCAGACCATTACAGACTACAGTGCTAGCTGATTGCCAAGATGCCCCAAACAAACAATTACGGTGAAGCAGATACGGAGTACATTGTGCGCACGTAGACATACGTCAACCAAGGGCGGTATAGCTGTCATACAATCTGCAGCTGCAGGCTGGCGCAAGAGGGGCTTCTGGTTCTTGGAGGGGAAGGAGGCCTCCAGTCCAGCTCCCGGCAAGGCAAGTCGCGTGCCAAGATTTGTGTACATCCGTGCCTTGCGCCTGCAGTTACAGCATATCGTCCTCTGGATGCTGTAATCACCAAATCAATCGTCACAGTGCAGCGTCAAAATCAAGTCATCCGACGCCCACAAGCCCCTCGACACTTACGAGTGCAGTTTACAGTATTCCAGGCCTCAGCCACACCCCAATTGCATTGCATCAAACGATAAGGTACCGGTACCTGGCAACCTTGAACCTCGAATTCTCACACGCACCTACCCGGACCCCTGTGGACCCGCGCTAGCCTTGGCCCCGGCATACCCATTCGCTGAACATCGCAGTCACTCGCTCTTCTTTTTCCCTCCATCTCTCTCGATTCGCCTTCGACCGACTCGACCGCGGCTTCAACCGAGATTCCAACAAAGGGTTGTACGTTGTACTGTGACCCAAAATACCCCCGATTGCTCTCGATATTCCCGCCGTGTCCGGGTAAATTCGCTTGATCCGTATCCTGTGGCTATTCCGGAGCTTCCAGCCATGGTCTGGGGCCTGTGTAAGTGACATCCTTGCTGTCTATTCTCTTTGTTCATCAGGCGTGCGATCCGATCCAGTGCTTTCTTGCGACTCATATCAAATCAAATCTCCCTTTGTTCTTTTTCCTTCGCCCTAGCTCTGTGACATACCACGCCCCCGGACCAAACAAAAACGCCACGCGCAACTCTTAAAACCTCAATTTCTCCCCTCTCCACCCTGCCCAGCCTCGTCGCCTTGAACTTTTATTACTTTATCCCTGCCTCGCCGCCTCTGTGTCTCCATCCTGCAGTACACAAATAGCGCCTCCATAATTGCAACCTTCAATGGGCAGTGGGAATTGGCATCGTGGCTGCCATCGCTGATCCTCTTCCTCTTCTTCTTCATCCTCCCACTTCCTACGACACGGCTGCCTTTGCGAATATCTCCAACTAGCAACCCTCCCTTGCCTCGCGCGTGCAATCCTCTGCTGCTCTCTACTCTCTTTTCGTCATTGCGCCGCCGTTCTCTTTCTCTCTTTTACCAACCGATCTCGCTCGTTGCGATCTCCCGTAAACTGACCACATTCAATTGGTATCGCCGACTACAGTTAACTTGAATTGGACGAGAAGCATTCGGCGCACAATGAGCTATAAACCAAACGACAACGAGCGCACGCCGCTCCTCAATGGCCTCAACGGCGAGAGCTCCAATGGCAACCAGACTCACATTTTAGGTGACACTCGCCGCGAGCGCTCCGCGGCCTTCCAATTCTTCTTCGATTCGAAGCACACGCCGGGCAATGACAGCGATAACTTCGTCGTCCGCAGCCTTGCCTACACTTGGCATGTCACCAAGGTGACTCTCCTCAGCAGTAAGTTTTGCGCGAGAATTACAATCCCACCCGTTTCTCGGCAAATAGCTGTATACTGATATTTTCCCTCACAATTTAGACTATGTCAACTTCCTGCTCATCATGGTCCCCATCGGTATTATTGCTGGCCGCCTCGGCTGGAACTCAACCGCCGTTTTTACAATCAACTTCTTCGCCATTATCCCGCTTGCTGCCGTCTTGTCCTTTGCGACTGAAGAAATATCTCTCAAGCTCGGCGAGGCTCTGGGTGGGCTGCTGAACGCTACTTTTGGAAACGCAGTTGAGTTGATTGTACGTTGCGAGCAATATTTCCCCATCTTTCGGTAGGTACTGACTGTTTGCAGGTCAGCATTGTGGCTCTCCGTGAGAACCAGATTGAGGTTGTGCAATCCTCCATGCTCGGATCCATTCTTTCAAACTTGCTGCTCGTCATGGGAATGTGCTTTTTGTTTGGAGGTCTTCGACACCGTGGTTCGACGGGAGCTGGTACGGAGCAGACTTTCTCGGCCGCCGTTGCGCAGACTACCTGCTCCCTCATGGCCCTCTCCTCTGCTTCCCTGGTAATTCCCGCTGCGGTATGTTTCCCCCTGTCGCGTGTTGGGAATACGAGCTTTGTCTAACATCATCCTGTAGCTGTACGGCGTCCTCGACCAGAAGAACACTGATATCGGCGACAAGGATCGCAGCATCCTGGTTCTTTCTCGCGGCACTGCCATCATTCTGCTGGTTCTATACGCCATGTATCTCATTTTCCAGCTTCGGACGCACAGCAACCTTTTCGACCCCGAAGACCCTCTCACCGAGGGCGAGGAGCCCGAAGAGCCCACTCTTGGTCCTATTGCTGCTACCGCAGTCCTTGTCGTCGTAACTATTTTGGTCGCCATCTGTGCCGATTACCTGGTCGGAAGCATCGATGACCTCGTCGAAAGCGCGAATATCAGCAAAGCATTCATCGGTTTAATCCTGATTCCCATTGTTGGAAATGCTGCGGAGCATGTCACTGCCGTAGTCGTCGCCCTTCGCAACAAGATGGACTTGGCCATGGGCGTGGCAATTGGCTCCAGCATTCAGATTGCGTTGGGTGTCACGCCATTCCTCGTTATTGTCGGATGGATTATTGGACGTGACATGACGCTCCACTTTGAAACTTGTGAGTTACACCCGTGTCTGAGGAAATTACCTTGGAGAAAGCTAATCATGATATAGTCGAGACTGTTGCATTCGCCGTGTCCGTTTTGGTTGTCACCTATACCGTTCAGGACGGCAAGTCGAACTACCTCGAAGGCGCCATGCTTCTCGGCCTCTACATCATCATTGCCGTTGCTTTCTTTGCTACACCAGGCGACTTCTTGGACAAGGCAACAGATCTTATCAGCGGCAGCAACTAAGCACGACTGAATAACATCGACGACTTTAATACGAGTCGATATCTACTACCTTGGTCGAAGATGGCATCCTTCCGACCATCGGAATACAACATAGCCATCGATACTATGAATATCTCGAGAACATCCTTTTCTTATGTTATGGACGAACGCGGGACTTGTTTACTGCAACAAAAACCCTCGGATCGAGATTACTCCTGGCTATACCAGCCCCTTTCCTAACCCTGTATTATTATTTTCACATCTTGTGCTGAATTCCAAGGATTGCAAATTTGAAGTCATTGCGAGGGACGGCTGTGGATCAGAGAATATTGCTAGATGCATCGGATCAAAATGTGTGCCCCAAGGTAGCGGTGGTCACTTTGCCTTTGGTTCTTTTTTCCTTTTTGCTTATTTTCCTTTTCTCTCTCTCGATTTATGGGGAATCAAACGGACAAAATGATGGCGTTATATCGTGTTTGTATTGATAATTCTAATGATACCTGTGAAAAAGTAACAAATCTTTCGCACTTGACGTCTGCCGTGATTTTTCCAACAGAAGAGCTATAAACATTCCACATGAATTGACTTTTAACAACCGGGATGTATTCAGGCCATATGAAAATCAAACCCGAATGGTGTGTACATGGTAAAAGATAAGAAACGATCCATCATCCGAATAAGTCTATTTTTCATTCTGACAATATTAAGAGAGAAAAAATCTATGCAGAAGGCTTCGACATGGGCGTAATAATGCCCTGCTTCATAATCACTCTTGGCTTCGTGTTGTCCTGGAACGTCTCCTTGGTCATCCATTCGGGGCCAACAGGCAGACGCAAAGCCCGCTCGTACTGCTGTTTCGACTCGAATGGGAAGGGAAGCTGGGAAGCGAGATAGCGGTCATTCTGTAAAAGAGAGAAAGAGTTAGCTTTTCCGTAACAAAATACTGAGAAAACAAGGGGGATGAAGTGTTTAAGACGAACCTTTTTGATGCGCTTTTCGTTAATGATTACTTTATCCAGCTTGGCGTCCTTGCGGTCCTTCTTCTTGATGCCCTCGACCTTTGTCAGGAAGCGGCCCTGGTGCCTCTTCTTCTCGCGGGCGCTGATGCCCTCGCCGACCCAGGAGCCCCAGCCGGGAAGCGTGTTGTCAATGACCTTGTCGTCGTCCTCTTCGGCGATTTCGTCCTTTTCGCGCTGGAACTCGGTGACGACGTCTTCGCCTGCAAAGGCCCGTGCTACGAGGGCCTTGTCGCGGATGGCGAGGGGCAGGCGGTTCTCTGACTCGGCGTCGGACTCTGATTCGGAGGAGGTGTCGTCGGAGTCGTCTTGGGCTTGAGGTTGTGATTTCTTGGCTGGCTTGGATTTCGGTTTAGGTTGAGAAGCAGTGAGGATGTTGGCGTTGAGATCGAGGTCGTCGGCGCGTGCCGAAGAAGATTTCTTTCTACGCGAGTCGCCCTGAGACCAAGCTCCCGCTATGGAAGTCGTTGCCTCAGCAGGAGTTGACCAGGCGTGGTTCACCGAGCCGTTTGTGATGTGAGGCGCGCCATCGCCATTCGCGAAGCTCACATCTTGCTCCTCTTCCCTAGAGTCCTTGACGCGGTTCCTCTTAGCTTCTCGGGCAGAGATGTTCTGCGGCATGGAGAACGGGTTGGCTGCTCCGTTGCCGTACTGCCTTCGGCCAATCTCGCCTCCCTTTTCTTCCTCGTCAGAGACTTGGGCTTCTTCTCCGTCTAGCTCTCTGCGGATTTCCTTGATGAGGTCGTCATTTGCCTTCTTCTTCGCTGCTTCCGCTTTTTGCATAAACTTCATCTTCATCAGCCTCGACTGGGGCTCGTCGTCCTCTTCTTCAAGCTCATCCAGCTGTCGCCGCAAGTCATCGTTGTCATCGTCGTCAGATCCGGAGCTGCTGGTCTCGTCTGAATCATCTCCTGCTCCCCTTGAGTTCTTGCCCTCTTTCCTTCTACGCAACTCCTCGTCCTTGCGAGCCATCTCTGTCAAGCCAGATCGGAAATCGTCGTCCCAAACGGCACGCTTCGCCTTGGATCCCATCTTGGCCCACTTGCTGTCCTTGTGACGCTGGCCCACTCGCTCCAGAGCACGACGACGGTCCTGAGCTTCCCTCTCCTCTTCGGAATCGATTTCACCAGCCTCGGCCATGGCTTCCTTAGTAGCCATCTCGTCGCGCTCCCTTTGTTTTCTGTGCACTCGGTGATAGGCCTTGCTCTTGATCTTCTTGATACGCTTGGCGCGCTTTGCTTCTCTGGAATTGATCTCACGCTCGAGACGCTTCCTTTCTAGAACCTGCTTCCGAGTAAGCAGGTTGCCCTCCTCGTCAAACTCCTGCTTCTTGGGCTTCTTCTCCTTTTCCAGAGATAGACCGCTTTCCTCCATGATGCCCATGATTGTAGACTCCAGTTCGTTGGCAGCACTCTTCAGTGTGAGAGGTTGAAGTTCTGTTCGATCGAGTCCAGCTGATTCAGAGTTCTCAGGAAGAGGGAATATCAGGTGTTCGGCTCTGCGGTTCTGTTTAACGGTCTCCGTCCATCGATTAAGCGTCTCGTTTGTCTTTTCGTAGGCAGCTGCTCGGTCGATACGGCCCTGTTCTCTTCTTGATAGAGGCACATCCAGCTTCTTTGATGCTCCGGGCCGTGTTTCTTTCGATTCCTTCTTCAGGAGTTTTACTGATTGTTTCATAAAAGGGTCGTTTAATCCTGAGAGTCCAAGGTCGCCAAGATCGATCTTCTGGTTCTTGGAAACTGGCGCGCTATTCTCGTCGTCATCTTCTTCCCCACCAAAGCCAGATATCAGGCCTTTAAGCTCTTTCAATCTCTCGGGGTCAGCCTCCTCGTCGCTGTCATCATCAACATCATCAGAGCCATCCGACTCATCAGAATCCTCCTCGTCTTCTGAATCTTCCTCTTCGGAGCCTTCTTCACCTTCCGGCTCTTCTTCTTCGGATTCTTCCTCGAACTGATCCAGAGCCGTTGCTAGATCAATAGCCTCTTCACCAAGAGTTTCTCCTTGATCGTCATTGCTATCGTCAGAGTCTTCTGAGTCGCCGTCCTGTTTTTTCTATGGGTTAGCACTATGGATCAGTATTTTTACCAATTGCAATTTCTCACCTTTCGCTGGCCGGTCTTGGAACCACGGAAGGCATAGCCCTGAAACATTTCATTGTCGCTGTCGCCAAACGCATCGTCACTTTCAATTTCGGAATCTTCGTCGTCGTCTGCCATTCCACCAAGCTGCCACTCGTTTCCTTCGCTGTCGCTGCCAAATTCTACGTCGCCACCAGCTGCTCGCTGGGGAGCCTTGATCTTCTTCCGCTTAGGACCTTCTTCTTCTTCGTCCTCCTCATCCTCGTCCTCTTCCTCTCGCGCATGTTTCTTTTCAATTTCGGCATCCAACTCTCGTGCTCGTGGCGTCTTCTTCTCCTTTGTGGGGAATCTCGCCTGCGCAATGTTGAAGGCATTCAGCGCATTCGTCTGCGCCCTCGACTTGGACTTCTTGGGGCCAGACTTGGCCTTTGGCTGGCTTAGCAGCGGCCGTCCATGAGCCTGTCGACCTGGCATCTTCACGGGCTCTGTATTCGTAAATTAGAGGGCGTTATTGCCAGGTGCTTCGCGACGCCAAGCTGTCGTGCCTCTCTCTTAAGCTTTTTTTCCTTCTCTTTTTTCGCTGCTGCTCAACTTTGCCTTACGTTTTTTTCTGCCGTGTAAAAAATTTGGCGGTGAGAGTGGTTTGGCGGGGACCCCCGGCGGCATCCCACCTATCAGCGCCCCTCTAATTCTTTCCCGACTCCGCTATGGTCCGCCCGCCTCGGCGCTCTGTAAGCTCCGACGACATGCTATAATTCAGATCTCTCGAAATATCGTGCGATCCAGCGCCTTTTCGTCTTCACATTGAGCGCTATTGCGCAAAAGAAGCACAAAATGGCCGTTTTTGCAGCTGGGCTTCGGAGGGCTGCCTTCCAGATGCCCTCGAGGTTCTTTGTCTGCAATCAATGCCTTCGACAGGCGCCCAGACGCTCTCCCTCGCCGATCCTGAACATCGTACGATCACGAGGATATGCCGATGCGAAGCCATTGGAAAGCCTGGCGGCCCAAAATGCTTCAGCGGTTGCATCTCAGGTGCAAGCCAAGGCTTCAAAAGCGTTTCCTAAGAAAACCACCTCCAAGGCTGTCGCATATTGGCTCATTGGCAGCGCTGCCAGCTGCTTCGGCATCGTCGTCTGGGGTGGACTAACAAGATTGACCGAGTCTGGGTACGATTACAATTCGCTTCAGATGAGCAAGAGAAGCAATGCAAGAGCCAATTGCTAACTAGATATTCTGCATATAGACTCAGCATAACGGAATGGAGGCCCGTCACCGGCTCCTTGCCTCCCATGTCACTTGCCGACTGGGAGTCTGAATTCGAAAAATACCGTGCGTC
Organism: Trichoderma atrobrunneum; assembly: GCA_003439915.1. Lineage (NCBI taxonomy): Eukaryota > Fungi > Ascomycota > Sordariomycetes > Hypocreales > Hypocreaceae > Trichoderma > Trichoderma atrobrunneum. Next base: position 19,678 of record PNRQ01000200.1, on the reverse strand, counting down.
CCCAGAATTCCAGCTGCTCAACCCTCACATGACGCTGGACGAGTTCAAGAAGATTTACTTCATGGAATGGACCCATCGCCTCTGGGGTCGCTTCATCGGCATGTCGTTTGTCCTCCCCTCGCTGTACTTTGTCGCGCGCCGCCGGGTCTCACCCAGAATGGCCGTCAACCTCCTCGGCATCTCCAGCTTGATCGGTTTCCAGGGCTTCATTGGCTGGTGGATGGTCAAGTCTGGTCTCAAGGACGATCTCTTTGCTCCTGGCTCTCACCCACGTGTCTCCCAGTACCGATTGACTACTCACTTGGCTACCGCCTTTGTCTGCTATTCCTGGATGCTCATGTCTGGCCTGACCATCCTCCGCACCCGCCGTCTGCTCGCCGACCCTGCTGCCGCCTCCGCCGTCATTAACGCCATCAAGAACCCCGCCCTCAAGACTTTCAGGCGCTCGGTTCTCGGTGTCACTGGTCTCGTTTTCCTCACTGCCATGTCTGGTGGTTTGGTTGCCGGTCTCGACGCCGGCCTCATCTACAACGAGTTCCCCAAAATGGGCCTCGGCTTCACCCCTCCAAAGACTGAGCTGTGGGACAAGTTCTACTCCCGCAAGGAAGACGGCTCCGATCTGTGGTGGCGCAACATGCTCGAGAACCCCAGCACCGTCCAGCTCGACCACCGAATCATGGCCATCACGACCTTTTGCACAATCCTAGCCCTCTTCGCATACGCCCGCACCGGAAGGGTCGCCGCCGTGCTCCCCAAGAACGCAAAGAAGGGCACTACCGGCCTCGTCCATCTTGTCACCATGCAGGCCGCCCTCGGTATCTCCACCCTCATCTACATGGTTCCCACACACTTGGCGGCCACTCACCAGGCTGGCAGCCTTGCTGTTCTCACTGGCGCCTTGGTGCTCGCTCACCGACTACACATCCCAAAGTCAACGGTACGGATGATTGAGAAGAAGCTGAAGCAGGTTAAGCCATGAAGCGAGCCGCTTCTATGTATAAAATAGATGATGTACTATTACGCTACACGGAGGAACAACTGCCAGGGACAAATCCCGACAGAAAATCATGTATAAAAACTCAACTCAAGACATATATAGAGGTCGAGACAAGGAAAAAGGATTCTCTTTAAAAATAAAAATGCATATAAATTCCATCTATTGACGCCTACTCCATACTTTCGATTTCTAGTCAGCAATGCCCAATAGTAGTTTCACAAAATATTCGACCCCTCTTGCTTCTTCAGCCTTATCCCATTCTACAAACAAACCAAAAGCCAAACAATGAAAAATAAATTCGACATTCTCCCAGTCCCCTAATCCCTTTCCTCCGCCAGTCTATATGCTTTCTTATCCGGCCCAAATGCTGCGGTTTCTATATTAACACATCATGGAGGCGCACAGAAAATGCTGATTGTTCCTTTTTTGTTGAAATAATCGTGAGATTTGTTATATCGCATGAAAAGAAAGAAAAAAAGTGAAAAAATTCATGAGGCCGTCGCTCGAAAATGAATGCCGGTAACCATGATGGCCAGTGTACAACCGTTTATATAAATGAGACGTTCCTTCTATTAAAACTGTCCGAAATACGCCCTCTTCCGATATATGTTTTTTTTCATCGACATTATTATTCCAAGTACATGTCACCACGCACCCCTTGCATCGCCATGGTGATGTCTGCGCCATGCATGGCGTTGGCTTGCATAGCCGCCATGTTCATGTTGGGCATGGCACGGTTCATGGCCATGGCCGCTCTGCTTGCAGGGCTGCCAGCTCCATTTTGCATCATGTAACGCATGTCTGCTGTGTTACGTTGCTGCGCCTGTTGCTGTTGTGCCTGTTGCTGCTGCTGCACTTGTTGTTGGACCTGCTGTTGAACCTGTTGTTGGACTTGCTGAACAACTTGCTGCTGGACCTGTTGCTGGACCTGTTGCTGGACCTGTTGCTGAACTTGCTGTTGGACCTGTTGCTGGACCTGCTGTTGCGCTTGCTGGACCTGCTGCTGCTGCTGCTGCTGTTGCTGTTGCTGCTGCTGGGCCATGGGACCACGAGTCCGAGAAACATCAAGCTGCGCTTGCTGCTGTATAGGTGGGTGCGACGGTTTGATAGGGGATTGGCTCATCATAACAAAGCTATCGTCGTCTTCCATCTCGGCATCGGCATCTTGATCGCTGGTTTCTTCGATCGACGGCGGGCCTGTGTTGGTCGTAGACGAAGCGCTCTGCTCACTGGCTGGACCATTCGTGCTTGCGGTCGAGAGCCTTTTGTCGGGCTGCTGCTGCTGCGGCGGCGGCGGCGGCGGTTGCGTCAATTGTGGTGTTTGCACGGCGCTTGGGGGTTCAGACGGACTGTTTTGGTTTCCCACCGCAGGAGTCTGGGCCGCTGTCTGGTCCAGAGGCCGCTGTGCAGTCATCCCTGTAGCAGTAACACGACTGGACACAATCATATTCTTCCATCGGTCTATTGACTTTGCTACAAGGGTATTCAGGTCCAGATGTCGATCCTCGAGCTCAAAACCAATAAGCTTGGTCCCCGTGACAACCTGTTCATAGGCGTACGCAAGAACGTCTCGTTCGAGAGGAATAGTGGTGGGTGAAAGCACCTTGAACTCTCTCGGCTGTTGCAGTCGGTTGAGCTGGTCGATGTGTGATTTGAGATTGGCGTTTTCTTGCTTGAGCTTATGATGCTGCTCTTTCATCTTCTCCATTTCTTTATTTTTGCGACTCACTCCACGTGCCAGCTCGAGAAGCCAAAGTTCACCTTTCCGCTGGCTGGGCAAACTCTCCCAAACTGCATACGCAGACTTCAGGTGTTCGCTGACATGCAGCTCGAGGGTTTCAGCAGCTCTCTCAGCCCTCTTCACGGCCTCTCTCACGTCTCTATACGGGCCCCCAGTTGGGGGATACGCCATCTCCTCCATCACCGTGGTCGTGGCCGAAGCGCAAGTAATTTTCCATGCCTTGAATTCCTCCAGGAAGTAGGTCTGAAGCGCTTCATACTCGCGCTGGCCTGGCCACTGTATCGCCCAGGATCTCGAGGTAGCGTGCTGAGTCGAAGAGAACAAGGTTGGCGGTGGCTCAAGACACCGCAAAGTAAGAGCTGGAAAATCCAGAGCAAGAGGATCGAAGTCGAAAGGTGTCGAATTACCATCAACTTGCTGTCTAGTTTGGTGTTAGTCAATCCCGGCCCCTATGGCGAACACCAGCTCTTGACGAAGCCCTGAAGAGACAAGAGAACTTACTTTGCCGCCCGCCATGAGCTGATCAGTTCTCTGAGAGCCAGCTCTGCGGCTCTAGCAGTGTCCATGGAGTCTGCCAGCTTTTGTTTGATATCGAACTGAGCTTTTTGGGCCATCTGTTTGCTGGCGTTCCTTGATACCCCAGGACGCTTGTTGGTATCTTGAGGGGCATTGCCATCCCAGGTATTCTTGCCCGGAATATCATTTATAACGCCAGTGGCCTCCCATGGAGTAGTATAAGAATACTTGACGGGTCCAATATTGTATAGACCCTCTTTGGGTATGGCAGAAGGTTTGAAACTATCTGACTCTTGCCCAGGCGATACTTTCCTGGCCGTTGGTTTCGGGGTACCGGCGGGGGTGGAGTTATCCCTTCGAGCACCAAGAGAGCCTCGAGGCTGGCGTCGAGTGATGTTGCCACGGAGCTTCCGGATAGCATCAACGTCGTGAATACCATCCGGGGGTTTGGGGTTCTTGTCCTTGATATAGAGATCAAGATGTCGGCCGAGGGAAGACGAGGTGAAGGCTTGGCCGCAGTACTCGCAGTTTTTGTCCTTTACAGCCTTGGGCTGGTTGCCCTCGGCATTGGGCACCGGCGTTTCAGACATTTCTTTCAATTCCTGGGAGAGAGAATGTGCCACGAGGGAAGAGAGACGGCGGTGAATAGTAGGATATGTTGGTTTTCTTTCTTTCGTCGGCAGAAGCGATCGATCGGCCGGCTAGAGGAGAGGAGGGGGAGATATCGTTCTGGCGCTACGAAACAGGCAGAGAGAAGGTGATTTGATGGAAGACGACCAAAGCCAACAGCTCCTTTCGTGGAGCAGGACCTGTGAAGATCATAAGGAGCGTATAAAGGACCAGGGGCGGATTTGGAAAACGAGCGTGGGTAGCAAATGCCCTCAAGGGGGAGGCGGTTCACAGACGTCAAGGCTGCTTATTCAACCAAGAGCAGCGTGGAAGCGGACAGGGAAAAGCCAATGCAGAAGCAGAACAAGAAGCAGAACAAGACCTCTCGACGACGGACAGCCCAGAAACAGCTCACTCAATTCCCCTCGTGACAAAGCTCAAAGTCAGGAGAAGCCGTGGGAAACCTTTAATTATTTTTAGGTGGTGAGCCGGCTCAGGGGTGGGACCTCGAACGGGACGGCTTCCATGGGAGAGAAGTGGAAAGGAACATCGACCCCCCTCAGGGCTCCCACGCACCGGCCCAGGCGCTACCAGGCGGCTCATAGCGGGCAGCTCAGGCGCTGGCACTCGCTGTACAGTAGTAGCTGGCAGCCCACCGCTAGGCGCCAGTGTGGCCGCTTTCCCCCCCTGTCCGGCGCTGCGCCAGAACCCGGCCCCCCAGATTAGTGCTCCAGCTGTCAGCGTCGCCGAGAGACCGTCCACTGGTGGTGCGGATAGCGGGAGACAGGCGTGCCGATCGTGACCGCGGTTTGCTGGCGGTGGCCAGGGCTGCCAGTGAGTTGTTCAGTTGTTTCGGTCAGGCCAGGCCAGCCGCCGAAGCCGGGTTTGAGTTGTGAGGAAGCTGAGTCGGGCATCTACGAGACTACGAGGTCGGACTCCCAGGCTGAGAGAGAGACATCCAACCCAGGCACGTGCTGGTACATGTACCTACATGTATGAGAGCCTGGGGGGACCAATTGAGGGTGCCGCACTTGGCAGAGCAAAGAGTGAGGTCGGGTGCATGTACCTCCTACTGGCTAGGTCATCCAGTATCTGTACTCATCCTCCGTGCCTCCTCATCCTCAAGTCAACCACCAGCAGACAATCAGCTGCAAAGTACCTACGAGTGAGCGCCATGAAGGTACGGGGTACAGCACGGAGCACAAGTACGGGTACATGTCACCTTACTATTACCTGTAGTCGATGTTTTAGAGGCTCCAAAGGCTCCTACGCCAGCAGTAGCGTCGGTAGGATGCAGGAGCAACGGAGTATTGGCCGTCTGCGACCTGCGACCTGCGACCTGCGCTGTGCTCCGTCCGGATACATGTACATGTAGGTACTCGTAATGGGGCGCCGCTGGAGGAAGGAGGCTCGCAGGAGATTGTCATGGTGTCTGCCCACTCTTGCCCAGGGAATCATTCCGGCCCTGCTGTTCTGTTCGAGTACGGAGTAACTTACATCATGGGTCGATGGATGGAGACTCATGGAGCTTCACCAGCGTCTGCGTCTGGCCTCTCAGGTTCAAGCCATTGATTGACCTTGTTACTACCTAACCTTACAGCCCACGGGTATGCACTGCCCAGATGCCTTGGCAACATTTGATGGAGCTTGATCAGCCAGCAGCTACAGCATCAGCAGCAATCAGCAGCTGAGGACTGGACCTGCTGTACATACATGCTCGGTGCTCCGAACTCCATACCTACAGTACGAATACCACCTTACTCGTGCCTCTTACAAGTACAGGTACAGTATAGAACAGGAGCACAGGAGCACAGAAACAACACGACAAGACATCGGGCAGCCGGCCGCAAGAGACTAGACGATGCCCAGACGGACTCGATCAAGACTCGCCAGCAAGGGTGCCAGCGATCGGAGCCATCTCAGGAGTAACGTGGACGGATCCTACAAGCAGAGGCCGAGTACTCGTACCTGCCATTCAGAGGCCGCGTCCCATCTGGCCCAAGAGCCAAGGGCATGGCCAGCCAGCTGTTTCTCGTGGCGTTCTTGAATCCAATCGCTTCATTCTTGCAGCCAAACTGCACGCGATCCCACCTCTCCTGCGCCCGTGCCAGCCACCCTACTTCGCACCGGCCGAATTGCAAAAGATCCAGACCGGCTGAGCGCCGCCAATGAACGGAGTGGGCATCAGAGAAGGCTCGGATGCCTAGCGTGCTCTGCTGTTGCAGCAGGGTGCTTTGTGATTTCAGGCAAGGTGAGAGAAAGTGTGAATGCCATCATGGCTTGTTTGGCTATTTTGTTACTTCAGGCTATGTATTGCTTACAGCCTCATCTCTTGAATGGCAAGTATCGGTGTCACATTCAATGCCCAAGAATACCCTCTTATCGATGGCGCAATGTCCTCGTAGCATTCAAAACTCGAGTGCTCTTCGTCCTCCAAACACAGGCCAGATTAAAAAGATCCGAGGCTTCAGGGGGGTCACTTCGGGAGATCACCCAGGCCGTCCAGGGGGTGGACGCTATGGTCAAAGTTTGACGCCAAAGCGAAGCCATTCTCCTTGGTTAAGCTAAAGTCAGACGCTTACTCCGTTGATACAAGTCTATGACAGAGAATGAGACGAGTGTCCAGAAGAGCCAGAGTGTCTGGCTGGTGGCCAAGGAGCACACACACACACCTGTCATGTCATCGAAGCATTGCCCCTTGTCCGTCCCGGGAGCTGTCATATCACTTCCGCGCCGCCGTTGTTCGACCGTTCGTCAACGGCCTAACTGCGTGTCTGGCCTGGTCTTTACTGCATGGGCATACGACAACGGGTCCCCTTGTCGCAGGCCCAACCTTTTTCGGTCATCTCTCGTCCAACTAGCATTTTACGACCTCGTGTGCCGTGTAGAGAAGTGCAGGTCTGATATAATCACAGCGTCCTATGACAGAACGCTTCGTGGTTCTCTGTGGACTTATCATTCTGGTAGGATCATGACCATGCTGAGCCAGAACAGGCCAGAGTTGGGCGCATTACAGAACAACTGCCCTGCTCTTGTCTCGTGGGAAAGAGCTTGACGTGAGAGCCGACCAAGCCCCTTGGTGCGATTAGCGCAGCGTCGGTGGAGACTTCATCAACATGGGTTCTCACGGCCAGCACAACAACTCCGTACGAGTAGTATTACAGTACATACGCTCGTATGCAGCAGTCCCAAGACGGCACCTTGGCATACTTGTAGCCGAGGGAAGTGTGCCTGCACGGACTCCCTGACCACTGCAGAAGAATTTGCAGCCCCAAGACTGAGAAATTCCACCAGCGGTCTTTCTTCCTTCTTCTTGGCCATATGGAGCACGCTGTACTCCGTACGACGAATACAACGACTCCTGCTTTTGCCATGTTTTGGTACGAGGTGGGGAGAAGGGTTAAGAAAAAACGTTCCTCCCTGGACCGCAAATGAGACCTTACCGGGAAAGCTTCCGTGGACCGGCCTTGAAACATTGTCTCGAAAAGCTTGATTATGCTTAGCCGCTTCTTAATCCCAAGATTATTGCGGCTGATTTCAGCCGGGGAATAGAGTCGCCCATGGGGAGTGCCATGGGAGCTTATTGGGTGCGTAATCGCCGAAGGTATGCGTTTTGTCTTGGATGGCCGCTCTCCAACAGCAATAACCTCCTCTACCATGCAGCACTTTCGTTCACTGCCACGCCTTTGAGTACTCCTTACATGGACGAATATTATTGTCTTGGTGTCGCGCTGCATACTAAGACGGTAGACGACGGCGTTGCTGACTAGCACCTTGGAGCTAATGGCCAAGGGGTGTGCTTTAATTTTGGTGTGGTACGACTGAAAATCGTCCCTTTCAGCACCCTATCTCTTGTAGAGATCGCATCTCGATACGCCCATAGCTGGGTCGATCTATTTCCGTCCTCCCGCAAGGAGTAGCTCGAGGCGGAACTCAGTCTGGCACACGAGACATTAGGGCTGCCGGCTAGGTAGGCAGGCAAATTACATACGTCTAATTAAGTACCCTCCATGGACGGCGCTGCAATGGATACCACCTCTGACGAAGCCGTGCTGCCGCTACGAAGCAGCAGAGTCGTATTACACACTAAGCTTTCCGGCAAAGATCCATGGAAGTCGCTGCGATCTTACCCCTGGCTAGGTCCCTTGTTGCCGGTCGCGAGTGTGGTTGCGTGCATTCTAGCGGGCAAACAGGAATGCCAACCGGCCTTCTCGAATCGGCAACGTTTCGCATCTTGCCGCGCTGGTCTTTTTTTCTGTCCTGGTGGGCTCGGATCCCCGGACCGTGGCACTTTTGGCGCTCCAAACACGAGGCCGATTGCTCCCTTTGAGTTACGCCGGCCGGTCTGCTTGATGACCCCGTTACACAAAGGACCGTTGGCCTTGCCTGGGCCATGCTGGACCCTCATTTTAGCTAAGAAATTTGCTTAGCCGCGTGCAAAGAGCCTCTTCGGATGATCTACCAGGTACTACTGCTGCATACCTGGGTTGCTGGCGGCAGCATGTGATTCCGACGAGGACCGTTTGATATTGCAGTAATTTATACCTACATGATGCTAGCGAATTCGACAGGGCTCGCCAATCATGCTAACGTTAATTACTTAGCGCTAGGTAAGTAGAAAGCAGCTGTCCCTCCAAGAGTCCGCCAAGAAAGCTCAATGAGCCGGTCAAACGAGCAAAGAAAGGGCGCACACCTGCGGGACTGATCGCATTATGCGTGGATTAATGAATACGACGCCCTACCAACAGCCTTCCATCGCAGGAACCGGCGCAAAGTCGACTGCGCCAACCACCATCAGGCTATTCATGCAGGCCAAGTTGAATGCAGCCATTGATGTGGTGTGGACGTCGGCCGACTCACAATTGCTGTTTTCCCGACGGCAGTTCTTGTTGACTCAGGACTCGGCGTAACTGCCACTGGCCTACATGGCCGGCTCGTTTCAGGATATGCGGCATATCGCAGCTCGGCGTGTTGTTGATCCCGATTCCTTCTAGCTAGGCAAAAGGACAGCAGGTGAGCACGAAGTGGCCACAGCGTCAGAATTTGTAATTTGACGGCAAACAATGGAGAACCATGCATGCAAACATGTGTGCCAAGTATGGGAGCAAAAGAACTCTAAATAGCAATCGCCTCCTTGAGGCACGCTTTGTTGCTCATGTGAGCTGGGAGTATGCAGTCAGCGACAGCCGAGCAAGCCGGATATCGGGAAGCGCCGTTTGTGCTGGACGGGTGGCTCGACGGGAAATTCATCTACAGTTAGTGAAATGTTATCCAGCACCCCAAATTCGTTATCCAACACCCCAGCGACTGCGTAGAATTCAAGTGTTTGCTACTAGTATTACTACTTTCTGCTACTATCACTACTCTCCTCTAGTATCTGCTATTATACATATACTCTTCTAGTATATAGTACTATCGCCGTCTTCCTCTAGCATCTGGTATTATTATTTAGTGCGTATAGCTTTCATGTAGGACATGGGATGCTGGATAGGGAACCTGGCTGGCTGAATCATTGCTCCCTACAGTCATTAAATGATTTTGATGGCCCGAGCAAAGATTCCGGCCACTTTATGAGTATGAGCGGAAGTTTGTATAGAACCACCAGCCTCAAGTTGTTGTTTTCTTCTTTCACCAAGAGGTCATCCAACATGTTTGTTAGCACAGACGTGGAGCAAGAATGCAAAGAATGCTTCATCAAAGGTAAGTAGAAAAGGTGGAAACCTCATGGATACATGATCAACCATATTCTGGTGCATTATAAAGCTCACCAAGCTTGGCCATGAATGATGGAATGGCTTTTGGGGTGTTGGAGCTCTACCAAGGACGAGTAATATCACATCGCGGCGTTGAAAGTGGGGAGCTTACAGCTGTTGAGATCGATAACGATAAGAACCTGGAACAAAAAAAAGCTGCTCACGTGACCGAGCGTCACTCGGCAACACCAAAGCTTTGAGGTCCGCGCCCATCGCGTTTGCTTACTGGACAGCGTCAAGCGCTTGCGACCAGGTTGCGCCGTCTGGGACTGCGAATCAATTCTGTAACTGCCAGGCGAATTAGTGACGGGAATTGCAACAATGCCTCCAGGTACGTGCACCAACTGGCTGCCACTTGGCTCCTCCCCTCCCCCGGCGGACGAATCGCGTTTGTGCAAAGTGCATAGATGATTCCCCCAAGTTAGCCGGAGACAGCTCCAGCTCAGTACTTGCACCTGAACGCTCTTCTGCCTTTACAATCACACCGCTCCATCGCAGTGTATTGTCGCGTCATGGCTCCCAGAGGAAACAAAAGAAGATCATCCACTAAGAGCAAAGCAGCACTTAGCGACGAAGAAGCCTCGGATTACGAGAGCGCGCCACCCGTCAAGTCGTCAGGGAATTCCGCGTCAAGCGAGGCAGACGAAGCGACCGGAAGGCCCAAACGAAACGGAAGAGTCTCAAAAAGGTGGAAAGGGAGGTGGACGAGGACGATGATATCGAAATCGAGGATGCGGATGTGAACGAGGATGAAGATGAGGACGAGGAGGGGGATGACCTCGAGGAAGATGTGTATGAAACCACCGGGCGTTGCGCGGCATATGGCATTGAGACCTAACAATTGCTTATAGGTTCATTGTCGAGGCGATCAAGAAGCACATGATTGACGAAGACGTGCGTGGGATGCACCTCCATCGCGTTTGTTTGTCTGATTACACCACGGCTAACGTCGTGTAGGGAACATTGAAATTCCACGTCAAATGGGAGGGCTACGAGAAGAAGTCAGATATGACTTGGGAGCCTGAAGAGAATCTATTGTATGTGCAGATCACGGAGCGTGGGGGGCAAACGACACGCGATTAGTGGATGAAGCGACTGACTTTTGGTGCGATTTAGGGAGTCTGCGGGCGAGGTTCTCAGTGCCTATCTCGAATCCATCGGTGGGCGAGAGAAGATTTTCGAGGAGACGCAAGAGGCTGCCCGAGGCAAGAAGCGCAATCGGACAAACAGCACAACGCCGGCCGCCACGACGAAGCGTTCCAAGAGAAACGGAACACATCCTGGCGACTCAGCACCGCCAGCTACGGCGGAGAAATGGAGTCCTCCGGCCGGGTCGTGGGAGGACGAAATCGACACCATTGACGCTTGCGAGGATGAAGGTAGTGGCCGGCTCGTTGTTTACCTTGTGTGGAAGAATGGCCGTAAGACGAAGCATGACACGAAGGTCATTTACAAGAAGTGCCCCCAAAAGGTAAGCCGCCGCCTGCTTGATCGTTGACTTGCAGCAAAACTGACACTGGTATAGATGCTACTATTTTACGAACGACATGTACGAATCATCCGGGAGGAGAACAAGGCCTTGACCGAGTAAAGTGGGACAATGGCATCAGGGTGAATGGAGATTATTCCTTACACTCAGCGGAGATGCATGGCTTCTGGATCGGACGCGGCGCGAATGAGCGGATACGCGATTTCTGCGACTGAGATTCATGGTCATGGCCTGAAGACTAGCTGGCGTATACGGACCGCATTGATCTTTTTGGTTTTTGGTATTTTTCCTCCCTTGGTTTGCGGGCTGCGGTTTCTCGAAGCATCCAGGTTTATTACTTTTATGTGTTACTCGGCTAGCTTCTATCTATCGATCTGAAGGGGGAGGACGAGGACGGGGAGGGGGGCGTAATGTGTATCAACAGCTACGGGTATTTTTGCGAAGTAGCCTCTTATAGTTTCATATCGAAATGATGAACGATGTTATTGCCATCGACTCTCGAGCTGTAGAGCCTCAATGGAGTACCTGATAGACTCAATGTGTGTGTTGTGCCGTATTCCGTATCACGTTTCAAGATGTCGCCAATGACACGCCACCAGCGCAGCTCTTGTTGATAAAATGGCGAGGCTGGGGAAGCTGAGCTTGTAACTCGTAGCACTTCGGCCCCACTGAACAGCAAAGCTGCGATCCCCCCTGTAGCTGCGCTGTGTGCTACTGTACGGGAACTGGACGGAGTGCCTACACAGGGAGCTGGCGCTGTAAGAAACCCCACTGCTTTTGCCATGTAGCCAAACAAAGCGCTGAGAGGCAGCGTTTGCGCGTAAGCCCGCATCAGCCCGCGTTAGCCCAGGTACACACACAAAAAGGCGCTGGAGCTAAGCTTGCGTCTCCTCCCATCCCCAGCCTTGCGATTTTTCGAAAGAAACGCCAGAAGTAGACACGGGCTAAGAAGAAGAAGGACGGGCAGGCAAAAAGCGGGTGGCGGGGCAACGGCGTATATAGCTGGGGGGTTGGTGGCACTCTTTTCTTCTCTCTCTTTCGCGCTGTTCCTGGGAATCGTGTTTTTCTTATTCTGTTGTTGTTTTGTCTTTTACCAAAGATAGACGAAGACGACGAGTGCTTGAATTAATATCTAATTGATTGATTCCCACTGGCTTTTTGCTAAGAGCGCCTCTTTGAATAAATCGAACCGACTTGAACTGGGGTTTTGCGCGGACTGTTTTTTGGTTCTTGGGCTATCTTGCGGTGACGAGGTTTTGTTTACTTTGGTGAGTCTTGCTGTCGCTGTTCTTTCTTTTGCGCCCCTTTTTCTCCCTTGCATAGCTTTGACTACGAAATTGAATCTGAATAAGTGGAAGACTAATTGTTTCTCAGTCTTTTTTGAAAGCTCATAACTCTCGAGCCAGACGAAACAGAGCCAGACGAAAATCTCACCGTCAGAATCTCACCGACATTGTCACACAAATCAAGGGGGGGAACAATAAACACACCCGACAACAAACACGAACAAACACACATAAAAAACACAAAAAAACCGCCGCAATGACGCAGCGCAACTATGTCATCGCCATCATCATCATCGTCCTCTTCGTCGTCCTAGCCGCTATCTCCTTCGGCATCTACAAGCTGGTCCACGGCGCGCGCCGCGAGCTCACCATCACGACGGAGTCGAGTAGCAGCAACTCGCACAGCCTGGCAGACTAACACTGAGCCAAGAGTCCTCCCGATGAAATAAAACGGGGTTAAATCGAGGTAGGATTCTTGCGCTCAAAAACTGCCAACTCTCTTTATTATTTCAATTCCCCTTGATATTTTTTGGAATATATGTGGCGCAGCGGAATTTGCATGATTTGTTCTTTGGGTTATGAGCATGGTTTTTATGAAGCATCTCTGCATTGGTTCTTGATACCTTTGAGGATGAGGATGAGGATGATGGGAAGCTCTGTTTATGGAATATATGGCCCCTCGGGGCACTTTTTGGATATGTTTTGTACATGACTTTGGTGGGATGGTATGAATTGGCATGTGTGTAATGAGGATATGGTTGGGATAATGAGAGCAATGAAGGCGTGTGTATATCGCAGCATGCATGTCATGAGATGACTTTTGTGTTTACACATCGAAAGGGATATACAATTGAACACTTTGATGCGCCATACTTGTCTCTTTTACGGGAAGCTAGTTACGACATGAATCATATCAACAATGCTTGGATATTCTTCTCAACAACAACACCGCATATAGGTATATTGATGTATATGGATGTGTGAATCTCATTCACATATCTATTCTGTTCCTAATACACAGGGAATCGTCACGAGTGTAAGTGCCTTACTCGTGGTCCTTTTTCTACGTGAATCAGACACTTCTCAGAGTTCTCTTTTCTCCTCTGATTAACACAGAACCTCTTCTCGACAAGACACGACTCCCCCAAACACTCTGAATCACTGTGCCGTAACTGACCATAAAAATGCTTCCACCAACACCACACTCCCTTCTTCCTTCTCCTTCATCAGCTTCATCCGCCTCGACACTTTCCAACATCTACTCCCTTCAACATAACTCACTTACACCTCTACGCAATGGCGGATGCAAGTTCATCTTCAAACACTCGCGACCTCGCGCAGCAACACCTCACCAATTCTACGCCTCCATCAACATCCTCGAGCGGCGCTTCTTCCGTGTTTGAAGACACTCCCAACGAAGTTCCTCGGGAGTATCTCATGGCCTCACCATCTTCTCCTCTGCCTCATGGCTTCCCCTTTCCGCCTCAGCAGCCGACTTCCGATATCCCACCCATCTTTATACGTCCCGAGGAGCCTTATATGGACCGATTCAAAAGCAACTATGAGGGCCAGGCCTCCAATGTTAACAACGGCGCATACCCATCATCATCCAAGATCCCAGAGTCCGACCAACACTCCTCCGCCGCCCGCCTTGTCCACGAACAACGTCTATCAACATGCCTCAACATCCTTCGCCACATCCAACGAACTCTCCGTCAACGCCATGACGAGGCAACTCTGCGGCTCGCACAAATTTCGCGCCTCGAAGTGCAGACCACATGGGAGCTCTTCTTCCATAGCCCCCTAGATTTCATGTGTCACGAGATGGATATTCTCTCCGACGCCGCTACGAGCGCTATTCTCTCCCAAGGAGGGATTGCTCTGCAGCGGCACTCTGCTCACGAGAGTGAGGCTTGGATGCGCAAGCTGGATGAGCTACGGGATTTACAGGATGATGAACACGATGCCAAGGAGAGAGTGCGCAAGACGATGAAGCAGATGCAATGCGCGGATGCGATTATGAGAGTGGGATTGGAGAAGCAGACGGCGGCATTGGAGAGAGGCGATCTTATGGCTGGCCAATATCTCGGAGGGTTTGACTATCATCATAATGTCGAGGCAATGGCATCTTCAAACAACAACGCTTCTGCCATGTTGAGCAGCTTTTTCAATTGGCCATTGCCTGCCACGTCTCTGAACGTTGGTGAAGCCAGCAACGATATCATTGGCGACAATAGCAGTGGCTCTGTCAGCAGATCCTCAGGACAATGCCACTCCGAGTGCTGTCGAGATCATTCTCTGTAGATTGATGATCAAGTCTTCTATAGTCTGGCTTTCACATTATTTGGTACTTGCTGGGACATGGAGGCCTTTGTTGGCCAGGATATGATAGAGATAGCGCTTAGATCGAGCACACGGCGATGCCCGTACAACTTCTCTTATATGAAATGCTTCGCTCTTGACCGTATTACTTAGATATTAATAATTCTTTCCACTCATGCTCTCATAAACTTTGCTCTCGTCATCACCATGGCCACCAATAAGCCAACTCATTCATGTTAGCAGCATTCAGCTGAACCGTATACAACTCATCCCCAGGCAGCATAATGACCTTTGCCAGTAACAAAGCGTCGTGCGATGAGCATTTAATCTTGCTGCTCTCTCCTTCGTTCCAGTCAAATTCGTATTTGTATTCGTCCACCTGCATCCACGGCTCAAGCTCCACGATGCGGCACCACGGTTTTCGCTCCCAATCCCCTCCTCGTTCGTCATAGATTAAGTCCATCCCCAGGACAAGGGCATGTAATAGACACCACCCTTTGAACGACTTTTCTTTGAAAATGACACGCACAGCGCCTTCTGTGACACGAGCGACGTGGACATTCCTCTTGGGATCGTTGTAATACACGACATTTGGCTGGGAGGTCATCGAAGTGTTTTGCTGAGGGCCGTTTCGGTGGTGGTAAGCTCGCTGCAACACACGATCGTTGCCGTGCCATCGATCAGCCGGATAGCCTTCACGGGTTCCAATCTTGTAGCTTAGATATTGGAGACGGAAGCCAAACGGTATAAATTCCCGGGGATTGTGAGAGACGGTGATTTGTTTGTACTCCCATGGCGCACGATTTAAAAGCAGGTCCATGGACATGGTGCCAAAGTCTACATGACACATTCGACTCTATATTAGCATACCTAATTTCATAATTGACAAAGAAAACAGGATCGGGGCTTGGACTTACATAGCGGCACTTCATACAAGAGAGACGGGATTTTAGATAGCGAATTCACTCGCAAAGGAGGAGAAATAGACGGTGCTTGTTCCCTAAAGAGATTCCAAGGCCGGATTCTCGCAAACTGGGACTGTTCCTCGTCCAGACACCACAGCTCAATGCAAGGCGAAGAGTCTCCGGAGAAGCCATACCTGCAGCCAAGAACAGCACGGCGATAGTTTGACAGGGGACCAGACGGCAGTTTACCAAAGCCAGCATAGTGGACACCCTGAATCACCTTGTTCTGGATCATCAGTGTAGTCTGCAGAGTGTTATTAATGATGCGTGTCGCCTGCGTAGAAGAGTGACTTGATGCGAATGGGGAGACGTTTCCACCAGTATCCTCAAAGGCACGCGGAGAGTCGGCCAGGAGTCCGTAAAAGTCTGGCCCAGGGGAACTCGGCTTCCGTAGCTGCCACGCAAAAATGGACTGGTCGTCAACAGTCTTGATGATTTCCTCCTGGAGTCGAAGAAACGCCTTTTTACCCTCGCCGTAGATGAGAGGCATGGAGACGGAAAACAAACCCATCAGACAGTAGGCCATGTCTTCGATTCTGGTCGTTGTTCTGCGAGAGGCCCAGTACATTTTGCGTGCTACGGCGATGAGGGATGGATCGGCCCCGGCGAGGATGCTCACGTCGATGCCCGTGATTCTGGATATCACGTCTTTATGAAAGAATTTCCTTCCGAGATAGTGCCAATCTCCAGAATAAAAGGCGACGTCGGACGGCGCAATGAGCTCCTGGAGCGTCCATCCCCTCGTAAACCAACGAGATGCCCCGAATTCAACCTCGTCAAAGTTCCTATTCCCCGTCTCCAAAGTTGGATGCTCGACATATCGAACGTCGATCAAGTACGCATAGCATATCGAAGATTCCCGGTACCACGCATACATGGAATTGATGGCCTCGGACAGCTCAGCGCTGCTCGTCTTGTCGATGCAGCAGGTGTCGATCCATATGTAGTCGAATCCCTCGGCATATGCAAGCGCACACGCGCCCTCGACTTTGGCAAACCCCTGAGGCTTCATTTCCCGCGCCTGCTCTACCGACTGGGCGATGTCCTGATATGTCACCTCTCCCGACCCCCAGGTGTGAGACAGAATGGCATATCTGGGGATGTTGGCCTCGAAGAATTCGGTGATGCTGTATGTTTTGGTGTTGAGCAGCCGCATTTTTTCCCCTTCTCTCTCATTCTTTTTCTTCACCGACGGCGACGGATTTCTTTTTGTAGTTGCGAGTTCAAACTTGGGCATGGCACTGGCATTGGCTTTATTTTAGGCTTATACCATTACGATCCTTGTCCAGCAGCAAACGTCCTGCGCGGGGCTTCAGCTGCTTGCGTGCCTCGCAAATGAGCCGAAAATGGACAAAAATGGCCAACGAGCATAAAAACATGAAACGCATGAATTTGCATCAACCACAGTCTCAAAACCCAATTATCTTATACCGCAGTGTCCAGGCGACCCGGCACGTAGCTGGATAAACAAGTAAACATCACTGCGCATTCTGGCTGCTGATATTCCAAATGGTGTGTGCTAGGTTCGGCGCAGGCTGCGATTGCCGGTTCTCCAGTCAAGAGCCCTGCTTAAAAGGGGTTTACTCAAATGTTGGATAAACAATGACTAGAAATCTCGTCCCCGGTTGTTGGATGGTGATGCATCAAGGTGGTCTTACAACCTCAAACACAGACGGGGATCATAGTGAGACCTTGTAGTAGTAGCAGGAAGTAGGCCTTGACGCGATGTTAGAAAGCAATCAGAGAATTGCAGCCTTGACAGACTATTGAAAGACCTTCAGCAGGCCTGTTTTTCTGATTTTTCACATCTCCCAACTGGCAACTCAACCAGATTCACTTTAAACTCTATCTACCCCCCCTTCATGATAATCTACTAGATCTAGTTGTGCCTACTAGATCCAGTCAAGTTTACAGTTTCTCAATTGTAAGGACACCGATTCATCACATTCTCCCATTCATTCCCTAAGATACTGATCATTCTCACCCCAAGGGTCTACATACTTTTCATCTCACCGGTCCATGCCACCTACAGCGCCAGACAGCGCTACAAGCCGAATCATCGCCCCATCTCTATGAATAAAAGGCCGATGGGTGGTGTATATTTTGACCTATAAGCCAAAGGCTTCAAGTCTATCTCGTCTTCTTCAGTTACCATCTTACCGGGTAGGATTCGTGTAAAGTGGATGAGCAGCCGTCCATGATGTTGAAACTTATACTCCCCTCCTGGGAGAGTGCGAATGTTTGGAACACGAAAAGAGAGAGAGAAAGACCATTGCGAGAACCATATTGAAGTCTTGCTCTGCTACATGTCGTTGAAGCTTAACTTAGCACATTTAAATCCTATTTCATTGCCTGTGTTTGAACCCATCAGGGGCTTATCCATACTGTATCCAGTTCTACTATCTAAAAACAGTTCTCTAGATTACTCTACTAGAATTAGCCATGTCTACCACGTCCAGATAATAAACATGGTTGTCTCTACATTAGTGAAGTAGGTAAATCTAAGAGATATATCCAGGTCAAGCAACATAGATGTCTGACACAAAAGTTCTATTGGACTCGCTACAATCCGTCTAACCTTAATCATATTACAATCATGAAGCCTTTCACCCCTTTCGCAAACCCTTTACAACCAAAACTCAGAGTCGACATGCTCAAGCATACAAAGGTTCAACTACACAAAAGTAGATGGTAAATCATTCCATCGGATGATGCCGACGGACCTCTCTTTTTATAAACGTTCACCTGAATTATATATATGTGTATATGCTCATAAACCAAACCCAAAACCCCCATATAACCCCCAAACCCATACCCATCCTCACCAACTCATCAACCCCCTCCCTCTATCAAACCCTCCCCTCAACTGCCTCTCCGGCTTCACAACCTTCCCCTTCAGCACCGTATACCGCACCAAATTCTCACAATCCTCCGGCCTCACCCTCGCCAGCCAAATACACTGCGCAGCTCCCACATCACTCTTCTCACTTTCCTCCTCCCCATTCTTCTCCTTCGCCTCAGCCGCCTCCTCCACGCCCTCCGGCAACGGCTCATCATCCTTTCCAAAAGCATTCGGCCGTCGATACACCATCACATTCGCAGAATACTTGTGCCCACCAACATGGCTAATAAAGTAAATCCCCACTCCACCAGGCCTCTCATCATGCAAATCCCGATACAAGCCCAACGGCCGCAAATGTCTCTCCAGCTCCTTTCGTAATAAGGGCGCGCTCTGGCCGCATCGGGCGTCGCGCGTCTTCTGGCTGCACATGAGCACGACGGCGCTGTGCGGACACGCGTTGATGGTGAGGTCGGCCAGCGAGGCGTCTGGGCTGGGAAGGGAGGCAGGGATGACGGAGCGCCAGGGGGCCAGGGGGGAGGAGTTTGTGGGAGCGATGTTGACGACGTCTGAGATGAGCTGGGGGACGTTGCGGGGGTGGACGTTGTGGACGATGGCAAAGGCTGGGAGGAGGAGGACGGTGGTGGGCTCTGAGTAGTCGGTGGTGTCGTGAGGCGTGGGGAGGTTGGAGGCGGACAGCATGAGTCTCTGATGGTAGATGTCAGTAACGTTTATCCTCACTTCAACTTCCCCCCTTTTCCATCACTCTTCTCTCATTCTTCTCATCTCATCATATCTCACTTCACTTCACATAACCTCATCTCATCTCACTTCATCCACCCTCACAAACAACACAAAAGAAAGCAAGAAAACTCACCCCATTCGTCACCCCGCCAACCCTCTGAATCGCCTCCATCACACTCCCCCTCTCATCCGCAACATCCCTCACCCAATCCGTCTTCCCCGTCCCAACAAGCACATGCGTGCTCCACCCCTTGACCTGGCCATACAGCACGTCCTCCTCGTCCACCTTGAACCCGCGCGGATATTTCACCGAACAGCTCTCACAATCATGCAGACACTCGTCCCCGTCCACCTCGGCCTCGGTCCGTGCAAACAAGGACTCGATCCGCGCCGGTCCCCCACTCGACGCCGGGCCCG